>JACXGJ010012468.1:0-17852 GCA_016801105.1 Esox niger
TATATATATATATATATATATATATATATATATATATATATATATATATATATATATATATATATATATATATATATATATATATATACCATGTTGCCATGTCCACTGTTTTCCCGCAAAATCTGAATGATCTTGTGGATTAAATTTTATTGGTGGAGGGTGTCTGGCCTACTTCCAAATTGCCCGTGTCCACCGCAGCATAGCTCTTTAAATTCCAGAAACTATTAATTTCACTGTGGCCTGCTGCTGAATATTGTTGCTGAGTGGGTGAGTTAGCTGTAAGGAAGCAGTGGGAGGGTCGGAGGTGTGTGTGTTCAAAGGCATTTTGCAGGCTGAAGTAGCAGTGAGAATCCTGCCAGGCAGCTGAGTGAGAGTGAGAGCAGGCTCATTCTGCTAAAGCTCAATGGCAAGCATGAGCATGCCATGACAAGTGATGTGTCATTATAAATGTGTCGAGTCATATTTTGCTGCAAAAAACAATTTCAGGGCTAGTGTGTGGGCTGGTTATGAGTGGTCATTTAGACAGACATTTTAGCTAGATCTGGCCACTCTGTCTAGACGGCATAACTTGCTAACTACCCCTAGGGATTTTCACCAGAAATAACATGAAAAACAAATTTTCTAAGCTCAAGCGGTACTACATTTAAAAGAGAGTTAATTTAAACAAGTGAGAGTACACTCGTGCAAAGGGAAATGCAATAATAAATACAGAAATGAAAGTCAGACAAATAAGGTGTAGGCAATAATAACCAATATCAACTGGGTTTAAGTTGGGTGATAGTGGACACCAGGTCATCTGCTGCATCACCATGACTCCCCATCTCCAACTTGGTCAAATAGCCCTTACACAGCCTGGAGGTGTGTTTTTGGTCATCCTCCTATTAAAAACAAATCATAGACCCAGTGGGATGGCGTATCACTGCAGAATGCAATGGTAGTCCTGCTAGTTTCTGACAAAGCACCCCGAAACCATCACACCTCCTCCTCTTTTCATCAAAGTTTTGTCTCACAAAGATATTGCAGTTGGAACCGACCATCCTAAATTTGGACTCACCAGACCAAAGAACAGACTTCTAAAAGGGATGCAATGGTACACTAGACCAACAGTTTGGCATGTATCGCGGTTTGTGGGTCATGGTAAACAGTATGGTTATGGTATGAATGACATCATCATGTTAGAATTGTTTCCACAAGAGTAGCCGACAGTGGCAAAGCAATGCTTGCAGACTGTACATTGTTTACAGTCTTCTGGCCTTGTCATCTTATTTAACAAGAGTTAATTTCCTCAACAAAGATAGTGAAAAGAAAATGTGTTAAACACTTATTTTTCTTTTACAGTCCATGACATAATAACTGGCTAAATATATCCAGAAAAAAGTAAACTAAAAATATTTTTTGTATTGTTTGACAAAAATGAGTCGAGACAAAATAACTGTTGTGACAAATATCTTATTTAACTACCATGATTGGGTAGGAGGATTTTGGAAAGGAAATTTTAACACTAGAACTGCCAGGCCTTTCAGACAGTCTCAGCCAGGGCCGGCCTACGAATTTAGCTGATGAATCGGCCCGATTAGTATACCATTCTTCTCTGCAGCATCACCATCCAGCCACAGCATCAGTTCATCTGCTGGGTCGTAATCAAACTATATAGAATAGTCAAAAGAATTATGAATTTTTCTGTTTAAAATAGTAAATGCATAAAAAGTACAAGAAGGCGTTTGTATTGAAGGTCTTTTCATACCAAAAAAACTACAAAAAAAGAATACACATTACGATTATTTCTGAGAAGACAGGCTATAGTCTTTCCATTTGTTTACTAGGCTCTACAAATGTACAAAATGAACACTTAAATTATTCAAAATTAATCCATTAGAATTTATATAAATGTATTAGCAGTGTTAAAGGATGATCAAAGGATGATTTACAGTAGCCTACACTATCACGGTGCCTCCTGTGATCTACATTGCTCCCTGTCGCCGGCCGATTAGCCAAAATGCTCAATTTTTCCGTCTGCTAGCACCGCATTCACGATACATCTCTATTATTATGCAGACACTCCTCTATTACGCAGTGATTCTGACGGGGGGGAAACCATGTATGTTGGCCCAGGTCTTGGGGGACCCTTTTGGTTGGCTTAAATATATTTATTAGTATGACATAATTAGTATTCAGTACTATCGAGAAAGTTACACATCTATTAAACAGAAGAATTGCACTAATGAAGGGATTTGTGACTTTTCTCTTTGCAGTTGTTTTCATACAGCGGTATAATTCAACCTTTTTTTGTAAAAGAAATGTTGGGATACCCTAACACCAGCCCCAACACAATTTGAAGCTACACTAGGTAGGAATTAATCCGTAAAAAAAGTTCTGTGCCAGTGGAATATCATTCAAATTTCGAGCATGCCGCTTCTTCCCAGTTCTGTTCCAGCAATCCCTTTCCAGACAATCACCTTCTGCAAGGCTAGCTTTCCTCCTTGGCCTAGTTTGTGAATGGGCATTTTACCTGGTTGATAAATACTGTGAAGGAAAAATAAATGATCAGTTTATAATTTTAGGGTAGGTTTATTGAACAGTGTGAGACCGAAAAAAAATTATTGATTTGCATTTTAATGATGGAAATATGTATTTGACCCCTCTGCAAAACATGACTTAGTACTTGGTGGCAAAACCCTTGTTGGCAATCACAGAGGTCAGACGTTTCTTGTAGTTGGTTACCAGATTTGCACACATCTCACGGATTTTGTTCTACTCCTCCTTGCAGATCTTCTACAAGTCATTATGGTTTCGAGGCTGACGTTTGGCAACTCGAACCTTCAACTCCCTCCATGGATTTTAAGAGGAGAAACATTTAAACACATACTAATGACCTTAGTATTGGGACCAGGTGTGAGAGATAATTGGAGACAAGACAAATTAAGGGGACTGGGATGAGTTCATGGCAATTGGTAAAATGGGAAAAGCGGGAGACGGCGGAGCAGTCCGTCACCTCACCGTCACACTCCATTTGCAAGTAATCACACCAAATGGTGTCACCTTCTCACTGAGCTGCTTGGCAATGGTCGTGTAGCCCATTCCAGCCTTTTGTAGATCTACAATCTTGTTCCTGACATCCTTGCACAGCTCTTTGGTCTTGGCCATGGTGGAGAGTTTGTAGTCTGATTGATTGATTGCCTCTGTGGGCAGGTGTCTTTTATAAAGGTAACTAGCTGAGATTAGGAGACACTCCTTTTAAGAGTGTGCTCCTAATCTCAGCTCGTTACCTGTATAAAAGACACCTTGGAGCCAGAAATCTTTCTGATTGAGAAAGGATCAAATACTTATTTGAATCAGAGGGACAGTTAACCTTAGGTATCAAAGCACTGGGGCTAAGGGTAGGGTTATGGTTACATATTGACCTTGTAACACCACAACTCGCAACCCCTAACAAGAAGTTACTATTTGGAGCAGTAGGTAGTGCACCTGTCTGTGGAGCTGATAGCCACGGGTTCGACACAGTCTGTCAATAGCAGTTTTTTTCTGTATTATTAATCTAGCATTACTTCACCTAATGTAATATATCTTAAAAATGTGTCTGACAAAGATTTACTTAAAATAGTCTACGTATTCCAAGCTTGACCAACCCTACCTTGTCACAACACAACTGACTGGCTCTAACACAATTAACTTTAAATGTGGCTTACCTGTTTATTGAAATGCATTCTAGGTGACTACCTCATAAAGCTGGTTGAGTTAATGCACAGAGTATGAATAGCTGTCATCAAGACAAAGGGTGTTTACTTTGAAGAATAACAAATATGAAAGGTATTCTGATTATTTAGCAACTTTTTGGTTACTTAATGATTACATGTGTAATTTCAGGGTTTTGAGACTTTCATTATCATTCTACAGTACAATTGGGAAAATTGTAAAAAGGAAGAAAAATCTTGAATGAATAGGTGTGTCCAAACTTTTTACTGGTACTGTATAGCTCATGTAACTATGTACATTACAAGCTTGGAGCTGTCTGAGCGGTCAACTGTGAATGCACTCACCAGCTGAGCAGTCTGCTGTGAATACTCTCTCCTGTTATTAACTAGGCTTATTCTATTTTGGTCTGATCCAAAACTGGTTTTCCTGTAAGAGCAAAAGTGTCAGTCTCCAGTGTTTACTGTGTCTTGGTCACCTCCACACAGTTGTGCGCACACACACACACATTTATATATACACTGTAGAAGTCATCTTCCTGGTTTCTAAATAAACCCTTCAGATACATTGTATATGTAAGCGGACTTGTACACTGGCTATTATTACATTGCAGGATCTTACACATCTAAAATAGAACACTTATTTTAGACTTAAAGATGTTTGTTAGGAGAAAGACTAATTACAGCTGCCTATCAAGATTTATGACCCTTTCTCCAGCCAGCTAAACACCCTACCAGATATAAGAAGACAATTAAAAAACTACTAGGTCATAAATCAACTGCTAAGGCATCAGGCAGTCTAGAAACCTTTTCAAGCCTTAGCTTACACTTAACTTTCTCCGGCAGTAAATCTAAAATGAATTTCCAGTTCATAGAGCAGAATATAGAGCTGAGACGGAATTTTTCAGCACCCTCAGATTACTTGATTCAATTAAAACTAATTAGCAGTTTTGAAAAGACTACCTTAAGTAGACTAGGACTCTGATGATCACCATCTTTGGTAAGTCTAAGGCACACACCATATGATTATTAAATTGTCTTTTGTTGAATGTGATGGGCACGACTTAATACATTTGATAAAGTTATCTATTGACTCCTTGAAGACTACATAAAATAAAATGTTATGTTGCTTCTCTATAATGCTAGTCATGTAGCTAGCCAGTAACAGCTGGTTTGCGCCTATAAATTGGCTATCAATTCATGATAATCACCAGTGCAACACTTCCAAGTGACATGTTGAATTCACAATGAATAATTCCACCAAGTTGCCTAATTTGTCAAGCACTGAATGTACCTTTTACAATTTTAGCCACAGCGGTTTATTAATGTCTACATTTCTTGATTGACACAACTCAATAAAGCTGGCAATTCATGTGTGAAAGGGGGGAAGTGATTGAAGATTTCATCAACCCATGTCATGAGTTTTGGCAGTTGATTAAATTAAACGACTACTGCTGCAAGTGTACTTTACCAGTTAAACAAAGAAATTGCTAACTGTCAAGTGTTGATAGTTTATTTAACACTAAAATCGCCAAATTCCTACGACAAATGGTGTAATATGCCAAATAAAAATGCTATTTTCAAAGCTACACCCTCCTACTTCCATGACTTTTCCAAAATAAGCGTATATTACTTTCTTCCTTCGTCAGAATTCTGAACTCAAACAGAAAATGAATTAGAGGCGCTAATCACTCCAAACTGAATGCATGACATCAATGGATGAATGTGTGACGCTTCCAGATGAATGATCGGAGCATTGGCTGTATTTAAATTCACTTTAAAATGAAAAACAAGATTTCCATGACGATTCAACAAATGTGGCTATTATTGAAACATAATGCAAATGGTATCGGCTACTCAATCAACTCAATAGCCCCACTAGAACCCCAAGGAGAGTACACCCTGAGTTTGTAGCCTATTCATTTGGAGGAATGGACCTTGTCTTTTTCTAAAAATATCTCTTGGTTTTTCGATAAATTATTCATTTAATCTATCGACAATTAATGTCTCCTATAGATTGGCTGCGTATTTTTCCTTTTTTCTACATTTGTAGGGCCTGAAAAAACAACTGAAGATGCTATAGCCTGAGTTAGTAGAAATAATCGTTCTTTTTATTATTTCTTAATATTTCTTTTCGTGTGATAAGACCTTCAACACATTCTTGTATTATGCAAGTTCATTAAGCATTTAAAACAAACAGATTCTGGAATTCCTTTTTTAGACTATTCTATATATTTTTATGATGACTTAGTAGATGAACTGATGCTCTGGCTGGATGGTGATGCTGCGGAGTAGAATGTGTTTCTTAGGGTTGATTCGTATGCTAATGACCCCAAACAGAGTTCGGCTCTGGAAGGGGGATGCCGGGGTTCTTAAAGGCCTGGTGTTTCTAGTGTTAAAGAAGTTTGTTTAGGGTCATGTTTATAAAAGTAGGTGCATCTTCCTATCCAAGTAGATGCAATCCTTTTGGCTGATGTGGGATTTTGTACATTTAAAAGATTTTCTTAATGATTATCTTTACCAGTGTCAGGTAAATGAACAACTACTATTCTACCTACTATATAATATATCCTGTGAAACAGCAGTCTGGTAGTGTACAGTGTAGCTGTTTGCTTGTGTCACGTTTGCTAGCATGTAAATGGTTAGCAAGTTCTTAGTCTTGCTTGCATGGCCTATTTAGCTTCGGCAGAGCTGGACTGGAACAGTTAGTATACTGAAACAAGGTCCGAATCATCTAGATAACACTCTGGGTGACCGAGAAAACCCTGAGTTCCTCTGGGTACAAGGGATAGAACGTCGCTCGGTCAAATAGTGCTCATAGCGAACTAAGGAAGCTTTTGATTTCCAGAGTGAAGCGGCAGTTATCGGACATGATTAGCATTGCATCAATTTAGCAAATCAACAGTGTTTAGAAACAACATGTACATGTAATGCACTATACAAGCTGAAAGATATCTTGTACTCTGCCACATTAGAGAACTCTGCCCCCATTAGATTTTCCCTTGGCTGTGACTGTCTTGTCAAAAAGCTTGTTTATTTACTCTGATATCTTTCTGCAACAGGTATGTAACTGTGCTGTACTTGAATTATTTACTCTTATTCAATAACTTGTTGTAATTTTTATACAGTGTGATCTCACAATTGAGTCTAAAAGACACAACTGATGAGCAGAGATAATACAGTGTCTGTCTTGTCAAAAATTCCATTTATTCACTGTGATATCTTTCATCTACAGCTACACTAAATCAGTCAACCTGAAATCCTGGTGTCTGAGTGTTTTTTGGCATACTATCTATAGGCAGCTGAATCTTGGCTTGGACAAACTCTGGAGTCTTTTAAAAACTGAGAGTCCTTTAAAGATTTTCTGGGAGGTTGTTAGATTCAATTGACCGCTAACTGCAATCATTTTGAAAGTGTCTGGGGAAAATAGTGTATAGGCTTAAATTTGCACACATATTACATACATATTACATAAAACAACAAAAGGAGTTAAAGAAAAGTTTCAACCAGTAATAGATGTATAAAATGACATGTGGAGATAGAAACTGACATGTTTCGCAGAACATTTTACAGATTAGATTTTGTTAAGGATATTTTATTTTGTTAAGGATTAAATATCTAAACTTCAGATATGTTATGATTGAACCAGCGTTTTAAAAATGCTTCATTAAAATATACAGTGCTGTCCATAAGTGCATTTTGTTGTTTTGGCTCTGTTCTTCAGCCCATTGGATTTTAAAGGAATCAATATTAAACTGCAGGATGTCAGCTTAAATGTTGAGGGATTTACATCCATAAACAGTCAACTGTGTAGGAATTTCAGGCCTTTTTTACATAGACCCACCATTTCAGGGAACCGAAAGTAATTGGACAAATTAACATCATCTTAAGAAAAGTAATCTTACTTAGTACTTGGTTGCAAATCCTTTACAATTGATTGCCTGAAGTCAGTTACGCATAGACATACCCTCACTCTGGGCGTCTTCTCAAGTGATGCTCTGCCAGGTCTGTACTGTTGCCATTCTCAATTCCAGTATGTTTCTGAAAATTTGACTTCACTTGTAGTGCTCAATTGGATTCATTTCGATGATTGACGTGGCTATTCAAGAACATGTCACTTTATGCACCTGAAAAACTCCTTGGTTGCTTTAGCAGTATTTTGGGGGTCATTGTCCAGCTGCAGGTGAAGTGCCTTCCAATGAGTTTGTTTTTTCAGACACCAGTATCCGACTCAAATGCAAAGCCTAGAATCAAGACTAGACATTGACAGCTCTTGTGCACTAATGATGCAAACACACCCGCCTAATAATAGGCAGCTTTGAAGGTACCTGTCGAAATATCTGTGGTTACCTTAAATGGTGACAACATGTTGTTTTTTCAATATGGTTCAGCTGATGTGGATAAAAAACACCCTGAATTCATAGAATTCATAGATGACAGTCTACTTTAACCCCATTGTCACTGTACGATTTCAAAACCAGTCCTAAAGGATAAGCCAAAACAAAACGTGTGCCTCTGTCCAAATACTTATGGACTACAATATACATTCATTAAAATTATACATATTTCACTACCAGTATTTGCTTATACTTTAATCGAAAGAAAATTCCTGCCTGCAAAACGATATGAACGGAACCATACACATCTGTTGAGTGTAAGCTGGTAAAACACAAAGCGTATTTTAATATTTTGTGGATGAAACCTGAAATGAAAAGTTTGTATTCATTCCTGAAATGTGTGTTTAAAGTCTTGCAGAAGGTCAGATACAAAGACAATGAAATGAACAGAAGCTCTTTAGATGTATTTGAGCATTTGATCAGTGCTGTTCTTAAAGATGTGTTATGTTTCAACACAATCCAAACATTGTGATTGAGGAGAACAATGCCGTGAAACACCTCCTTATCTGGATATGTTGTAGTTAGTATGTGTTTATGTCTGTGTTTTGGGAGGAACGCAGCAAGACTCAATTGCACCCGGAATAGTTTTACTTCAGGATTCAGAATTCTGTTTGAGGCATCTCTCTGACAGTCTGTTTTACTCCCTCCCTCTCTGGCTTTGTTATGTTCACTATGCCAGCTGACCTTTATTTCACCTCAACCTTTATCAGCATGGTTTAACAACTTCCATCTAGCATTCAGTTAAGCAGAGATGAATTATGTAAAGCCTCCAAATCCAAGTAAAATGCCGGAGATATTGTATGCATTAAAAAATATATCTCTCACGTACTGTACATATGGAGCGTAGATTATGAAAACCGTAGATATTTATTTGCTGAATTGTTTAACTTCAAGGATGGTGATAAGTAATAAATATGCAATCAGATAGTACAGTATCAACCTTAACTAACATGAGCAATGATTTAATAGGTTGTTATGGCACTGATGTCAACCATTAACACCTTGCAAACATGAAATGCCTCCACTTCAGATCATTAACAGAGTAATTAGGACAGGAACAACGACAGCCAGATTGGGGCCATTGGTAATTATCTTGTAGTTTACAATATGTCTCCGCTATATTTGCCCCATCATTACAATCATTTTCTTGAAGAATCATCACGTACCAAATATTCCACCCCATCATCACCTCATTCCATCCTGTTCTCTTTATATCCTAAATACTCAACTGAATGGAGTCAGTAAACTAATAGGTCATTTTAGGTAACACTCAAAGAAATGAGGGAGCCTTTTGGCATTAAAGAAATTGCCACAGGGTACCTTTCTAGTTCCAGGCAGATCCTTTCTAGTTCTACAGGGCTCTACTAGAAATCCCTCTGAAAAAGTTCAATCAGGAACATTTTTGTGATGGTATGCGTAAAAATTTGAAGCTTTTAGAAAAAGGCAGCAGAAAGAGTGGAGGTGATACTAATTGCATGAGAGCTTTAGGTTCTTAAAGTATTACAGTGCTATTTTATTATTACTATTATTATTATTATATGCACAATGTTCCATTATACAAAACTGTAAATGTGTTTTCAAAATACATTCCAATCTAAAACACAAATCTTCTTTCATTTTTGGAACATTTGCTGTTTTGTTTTGTCTCAGCTTTAGCTCCTTGACTGATGGTCTAACATTCTGCTCAATAATCTTCTGGAATTACTAAGAGTTCATGGTTCTCTTGATGATGTGCAGTTAACCAGATCCAGAGGAAAAGCAGTCCCGGATCTTGAGAGTTCCACCACCATGCTTGAATGTTGGGATGAGTTTATTTTGGTGGTAGGCAGTCTTGGATTTTCTCCATGGATAGCAATATTGGTTGTGACCATAAAGGTACATTTTTGACTCAATTGTCCTGACAATGGACTTCCATGCGGTTTGTAGCTATTAGGATTGGAGGTTTGGTTATTTTTAAACAGAATAGTTTTTTCCTAGCAACCCTTCTGTTAATGCCGTTTCGATTCAGCATTATCTGTGTTGTTGAAAAGGGCACAGTAACCTGAGATGTTGTAAGAGAGGTCTGCAAATGTCCAGATGTTATTCTTGGATTGGCATTTACCTGATTCCCTATTTCTCTTGGGAATATTTTGGAAAGGTGGACACCTTTAGGCTGAGTTGCAGTCATGTTAAATGCTTAACATTTGTAAATGTTTTGCCTGACAGTGGACTGATTGAGCTCAAACCTTTTTGAGATAGCTTTCTCCAGACTGATGTGCTCACACTGCATTCTTACCAATGTCCTCTGAGATCTCCTTTTCTCTTGGCATGATGTGTTACATTCACCTGTATGGGTAACACCAAACTAACCAGGTTACTTCTTTCTAGTCATCAGAGTCCAGACGAAATGATCTCCTAAAGATCCCTCCATTGATTGTATAATTTGGTAAACAATTATTTACCCTTCTGATTCTACTTACCTACTTGATTGAACAAGTGCAGCATACTGGAATACTTTTCCAGTCCAAAAGACTGGAAAAGTATTGTAATGCTAAACAACTAAACCCGATGGAACATCACACAACTAATTAGATCAACTGGCACTAATTAGGTCAGTAACATGATTGGGAATTAACAGATCATTCAGGAGAGGATGGGTCAGTCAGAAGTGAGGATGGGAAGGGGTTCACCACTCCCTGAAAGACTGCGTGGGCAAATAGTGCAACAATTTAAGAATAATGTTTCTAAATATAAATGTGCAAAGATTTTGGGGATTTCAAAATCTATGGTACATAATATCATTTAAAGATTCCGATCTCTGTATGCAAGGGACAAGGCCGAAAACCAATATTGGATGGCCGTGATCTCAGGCGGCACAGCTTTATAGACATATACGATTCTGTATTGGAATGCATGGACGAAGGAACACTTCCAAAAACCATTGACTCTGAACACAGTACTTCGCTGCATTCATGAATGAAAATTTAAATTCCACTATGCAAAGAAGAAACCATATATAAACCATACATAAATATATAAAGATGCAGTGCGGCTGCCACCTTCTCTGGGCCTGAGCTCATTTAAGACGGCCTGAGACGAAGTGGAAAACTGTTGGGTGTTCGGATTAATCAAAATTTGTAATCATTTTTGGAAATCATGGATGCCGTGTCCTCCAGGCTAAAGAGAGACCATCCAGCTACTTATAAGTGCACAATTCAAAAGCCAACATCTATGATGGTGTGGGGCTGTATTATTGCACATGGCATAGGTGACTTTCACATCTGTAAAGGCTGTATACTATACAGTCCCTTCCCAAAGTATTGGAACAGCATGTCAAATCCCTTTGTTTTTGATGGTCACTGAAGACATTTGGGTTTAAGAGCAAAAGATGAGTATGAGACAAGAAATCAGAATTTCAGCTTTAATTTCCTGGTATTCACATCTAGATGTGTTAAACAACTTAGGACGTATCACCGTTTGTATTAGACCACAGCATTTTTAGGTCAGCAAAAGTAAAGTGACAAATAATCTTAAAGTAAATAACATTTAATATTTGGTGGCATAACCCTCGCTTGCCATAACTGCCTCAAGCCTGTGACCCATCGACATCACCAAACTGTTGCATTCTTCATTTGTGATGCTATTCCAGGCTTTTTCCGCAGCTTCTTTCAGTTCTTATTTGTGTTGGGATGTTTCTCCATTCTGTCTCCTCTTAAGGAGGGAAAATGCAGGCTCTATTGGGTTGAGGTCAGGTGATTGACTTGGCCAGTCTAAAACTTTCCAATTTTTTCCCCCTGATGAAGTCCTTTGTTTTGTCGGCAGTGTGCTTTGGGTCATTGTCCTGCTGCATGATAAACCTCCTCCCGATTAGTTTCAATGCATTTCACCACAAATTGGCTGACAAAATGTTTCTGTACACTTCTGAATTTCTGCTCTCTAAGTTCTCTTCAAACAGTGGATTGTGATACCTTCAACCCTGCACTGTGGAGGTCGTTGGAGATGTCACTTACTGATGTTTTGGGGGTTTTCTCAAAATATTTTCATCGTCAACTACTGTTGTTTTCCCTGGCCGACCTGTTCGACGTCTGTTGCTCAGTACACCAGTAGTTTCTTTCTCTTTCAGGACATTCCAAATTGTTGTGCTTGCTATGCTCAATGTTTGTTGAATGGCTCTGGTTGATTTTCCTTCTTTTCTCAGCTAACCAATGGCTTGCTATTCTCCCATAGACAGCTCTCTAGTCTTCGTGTTGGTTTATCCTCTTTAACAAGAAATGCAGTCTTTATAGGTTTAAACCAAGGATGAAAACTTAGACTAGTCATGCACAGCTATTTAATGTTTGAACAATCAACCTAAAAGGCAACACTTGGGCAACAAGAAACATCTGTCAGTCAGATGTTCCAATACTTTTGCTCAATTGAAAAATGGGTGGGTTCAAACAAAGGGTGGAATGTCCTGAGTTGTTTCACACATGTAAATGTGAATATCAGGAAATGAAAGGGAACATTCTAAAATCTTGTCTAATACTCATCGTTTGATCATGAACCAAAATATCTTCAGTGAACAACAAAAACAAAATAATTTGCCTTACTGTTCCAATACTTTCGGAGGGGACAGTATATTGGAAATGCAACACACTGGTAAACCTGCCCCTGTCCCAACTTTTGTGAATGGTGCTGCTGGCATCATATTCAAAATGGGCATGTATTTTTCCAAAAACCAAATGTCTCAGTTTCAATGTATGATGTGTTGTCTTTGTGCCATTTTCAATTATATATAGAGATACATTATTTGCACATCATTGCATTCTGTTTTTATTTGTATTGTACGCTGTGTCACAAATTTTAGGGAAACTGGGTTGTAATTATTTACTCCACCTGCTAGAGCCTAAGCATCAAAACAACATTTCACATTGGAAGAAACTGTTTCGGGGATCTCGAGGGAGTTAGCAACGTCCTTGCTGTTTAAAAGTGCTAATGATGTTGATATGAGTAACATAAATAAACAGCATGTATATGTATGGTATTGTCCATGTTTGATGCTGTGAAATTTAATAGATTACAATAGCAACCCTATTGTCATAACTCGATTAACGGGCACAGCAACTATCAAGCTTTTGTATTTACTTGCTCAGTCTCCTAATCATTTTGTATCCAGTCAGTCAAATGCCTGTATACTTTCTTTTGTTTCTTATCATTTCATTGATTCTGCTTGTCTGGTACACTTGTGGGACTATACACAAATGAGTGCTAGGCTCATAAAGCACTGAGCTGTCAATTTCACTAGCTAGACAGGAGCAGGGTTGCCAGATTTCATTAACAGTATACCGAGAAACACTCATGGACTCCTCAAAAAAACCTGGCCAAACGATAGAATACAACCATATCTGTAAATCGATCCGCCAAATCCTTTTTCTCCCTGCAAACCGCAAATTCAACAACAATTCTTTAGAAGAAATTCCTTCTAAAAGCCCACTGACATTCACCTATGTTTGCTAATTTGAGATTTGTTCTTGGGTAAGAACAGAGTCCATGCATACTCATGAGCTGACATGTTTGTGCCAAATAATTAGTTATTGCATTTTCTTCAATTCTATACCATTTTTCCAATTAAGCTGGGACAAAATCATTTAAAAACAGAATGCAATGATGTGCAAATAATTAAATCTTTAAATTAATTGAAAATAGTTCAAAGGCAACATATTGGATGTTGAACCAGAAGTATAAATGTTGTACTTGTTAGGAAATTACGCCTTAACATTGCATATTTTTTGGTGCATTAACATCACGCCAAATTTCAATATGTATCTAGACATCAATAAGCATTGTGTTTAACTGACTAACATTCACTTCCACCACAAACAGCATATTTTCACTGTATGGATTTTTCTGTTGGCTTCATACTACCATGCTGTCAGGGGTGCGGATGGGGATCCAAACGCGGACGGGGAACGGAAGGGAGAAGGGTAGATGGAGAGAACAGGGACGGGAGGTAAGGCGTCTGATGACACGGCGGCGTAGGGACAGACGAGCGATAGGCAGAGTAGTCAGGGACGGGCAGGGAGTCGGTACACGGGCTGGCGGCAGAAGTACAATGGAGAAACTAGCGGAGTGGTCGGAGACAGGCGAAAGGTCAAGATACCGGCGGGCTACTAAGGTACAGATACGGAACTGGCAGAATAGTCGAGAACGGGCAAAGGGTCGGAGCACGGAAAGGCAGGTCGAAGAACTATAGTACGCGAGATATGGCATGTAAACATAAACCATTGATCTGGCAGGGGTGAGATGGCAGGGAGCTGTATTTGACTGTGTGGTGATTAGGTGACTGGGGACAGGTGTGTGAGTAGGTGATTAGTGACAGGTGTGTTAGGTGCGCACTGAGGTTTTGGAGCGCGGGCGCCCTCTGCTGCGCACTGGCGGAGGCGGGGACGTGACACATGCTGTTAGAGTCTACATAATTGGACTGTTTATCTGAACATAACAAAAATAAAAAGATGTGTTATCCTTTTCTGTTATTTGTTTTATTTATGTTTTCAATTGTTTCAAGACTTTGTTGAAATATATGGAAATATAAATGAAAATTTTTCAAAAAGTGTCTTGACATTGTTGTATATAAAAATCACAAAATCTGCAGCATTTTGAGCGTACACTAAATCTAGAGAAGTCTGACGTCTCATGAAAATTAGGGCCACCAGCAACTGAGAAAGATGCGTGGAGTAAAACAAAATCACCTTTAAATGAGTCTGCTAATATTTCTGTAGTTACTCATTGTTTTTACCAATTAAACTAGCGCTTCATCAGTCACTAAACTGCTTATGCACGTTAGCACGCCTGATGATAACACACACAACTGAGGCGCTCAGTTGTTATTTTGTTTCAAATAACGATGTTTTTAAAACATTAAATAAAAATGTCAGCATGCAACGTGTCATAATTATTTATTTTTCAATTGAAGTATTCCAAAAGTAATCATTTTTTTCAAAAGTATCTATAATTATCCGATTACAGTATTTTTGGTTACGTAACGAATTACAGATTCTGTTACTTGCAATCCGTTACTCCCCAACTTTACTGATTGTAAATATGGACTTGTTATGGTCTAATGAAACCAAGGTTGAACTTTTTGGCCATCATTTTAAAATGTATATTTTGCGGCAAAACAACTCTGCACATCACCCTAAGAACACCATACACACAGTGAAGCATGGTGGTGGCAGCATCATGCTTTGGTGCTGTTTTTCTTCAGCTGGAACCGGGCCCTTAATGAGGGATAGAGGTAATTATGAACAGTTCCAAACACCAGGCAATTTTGGCACAAAACCTTCAGGCTTCCGTAAAAAGCTGAAGATGAAGAAAGTTCACCTTTCGGAATGACAACGACCCAAAGCACACATACAAATTGTGGAAGATGGAAAATGTTCGTGACTTATTCAAATAAAGAACTTCTCAGTCGTTTGTATAACAGTTGATTATTTCAAGTTTAATTACTTGGATCCACGGGAACAGCCATCACAACATTACAAAAGATGAACAGGGTAATGCCATGACAGACTGCTCTGCATTACATTATGGCTTTCTCCTCTTTATACCCCCCTTGTCAGTTCCTGAAAATATCTCTTATACTATAACATACATACAAAACAAGCCGTCATACTAATCGTAAAGCAAGATAGAAATACATTGTCATGGTAACCATAGTTCTGGCCTGTTATGGCCTGGCGCCTTCGGTCCAGGCCATAACAAGTTCTAAGAACAAGGTATGCTGACCTAGGTCTCCTTCTATAACCATGAACCATGAACAGTTTAAAGCAAAATATAGGCATTGTCTAAACTGTCCATTTATTACAGTTAATTAGCAGAATAATGGATAAATCAGGATATGGTAATAAATTAATTCTTAACAAAATCCACAAAAGTATGGCTTTACCAGAAGAAGATATTGGAATGGTCCAGCCAGAGCCCAGACCTGAATCCAATTGAACATCTGTGGTGTGAAATGAAGAGGACTGTGCTAGGAGATGTCCTCGCAATCTGACAGATTTGTAGTGGTTTTGCAAAGAAGAAGAGTGGGCAAATATTGCCACGTCAAGATGTGTCATACTGACAGACTCTCACCCAAAAAGATTGAGTGCTGTAATAAAAACCAAAAATGCTTCAACAAAGTATTAGTTTAAGGTTTTGCACAGTTATGCATTTTTTTATTTTCTACCCTCAAAGATTTCCGTGTTTTTCAATTACATTTTTCACATTATAGGTCACATTAAAGGTGGAAAACGTTCTGACATTATTTATATTTGTCCAATTTTTTTTGCATCACAAAAATCTGACATTTTTATATCTACTGTATACATAAAAACTTTTGTTGTTTTGAGTGGAAATAGTTTGTTTTGTCACCAATGCCAATGCAATGGGGGTAAACAAATAACATTATTCCAAGTTACATGAATGTGGTGTCAAATAACAAAAGAGCATGTGCTTTTTAAACACAAGTGAACTTGTAATCATCATTTTCTAGGTTTTTGTGTCATGTCTGTTTGAAATGTGTCACTAACCCACAGCAGAATTTGATTGGGGTCTAAAGGGTTAAAAACACACACTGTTTGCAGGACACTCATGAGAGGAATATAACAAAAGCAAACAGTGTTTACCCTTACTGATAAAATGGTCTTCTGGCAAACATTTGTGTTAAATATTTGGGCAGCTTGAAGGTCTAGAGTAAATAATAATCCTTTATCAGCAAATAGGCGTCAGCATCATCTATCACTGGCCACTGAACAAGCAACTATTTGTCCGCTCTTCAGTCAATGGAAGGAATTAAACAGCTGGGATGTCTGCCTCCGTGGCCTTCTCTCCTCTTTCTTTTTTAGGCTCCAATGGTTGCACAAACACTCACCACCTGTTACCGACGGTGCAGAATAGCAGCCATTCAGGCCAACAACAAAGGGGTATCGATGTGTCACAGTTGAGGAACTCGGCAGCCGAGCTCCAACTGTGAAATGCTAATGGGACTGGGGCTAAGGGCCAGTGTGGCTGGCATGCAAATTGATCTTGATTAAAATGCCAGTATGCAGCACTTCAGACCTGCTGCTACTGTACAGCATCCACAGGTTTTCCTCTCTCTGAGTTCTCACAGGTCTGGTTCTAGGGGTCTTAGAATTGAGGTTGTGGCACAAACGGCGCTCTAATTTGTAGTACCTTACCTTTGACCAGGTATGGGGTGAAGTATTCGTAGACTTTTTGGGGATCTCAGTGAACTCTTGCCTGAAGCAGCAGCTGCTCATCCTGGTCCACTCTAATCGGATCCGACGAGTGTGTGGGAAGTGCATTCACAGTGTAAGACCTTGAAATTCTCTGCAATATGTACAGTTGGAAAAATAACAAAAATCTTTATGGTGGGAAATGGATGTATGAATAGCTCTGAACAGACCTGCTGATGTGTGGGCTTACCATTATTAAGAAAAGGCCATAAGAAAAGACATTGTGTCAAGTTCTCACAATATGACTACCACCTACGGTTTTCATCCATCCTTTCATTTCATGTAAATAATATAAATGATCTGTTTAAATGATACAAGTTGCAGAGCAAAGCCTATGTGACGACCACGCCATCTACTGCCAATCCTCCCCCTGCAGGAGGCGGGCTTCGGCGTTCGACGTCACCAACCTTCTGACACCATCGCCCCATCTCATCAACTCATTGCACCTGTTGTCTCGTTTAGCGCACCTGATCATCATTTAGTCATTCCCCTCAGTATATATGTTCCCTCTGCTCCCTTTGTCTTTGTGTGTT
>JACXGJ010012469.1:0-17740 GCA_016801105.1 Esox niger
CCAGGACATGCCCACCTGGTTCGGGTTGTGAGGAAACCCAGGACATGCCCACCTGGTTGAGGTTGTGAGGAAACCCAGGACATGCCCACCTGGTTGGGGTTGTGAGGAAACCCAGGACATGCCCACCTGGTTGGGGTTGAGGAAACCCAGGACATGCCCACCTGGTTGGGGTTGAGGAAACCCAGGACATGCCCACCTGGTTGGGGTTGTGAGGAAACCCTGGACATGCCCACCTGGTTCGGGTTGTGCGAAAACTCCAGTTGCTGGGACAGGGACTTCCTATTGCCATAGAAACCATCAGTCCCATGTGTGTTGCTGCGGAACAGCTCTGGTGTCTTCATTATGATAGTGTCCAGGTCTCCGATCCAGTATGGATGAACACCTGAGAATACAATAGAATAGATTACAGTGAAATAGGTCACAATGCAATGTAGAGGGATCCCAAAAGACAATATGGACAACAAATTATACAGTACAACAAAACAACACACTTTTAAACATACATTGTTAAAGACAATTTAATGTGATTCAGTGCTTTCAAGTTTGAGAGCAATAAGTCCAGATACTAACTTTTACCACCTGGAACATCTGGAACTTCCATCCAGAAGCTAAAACCTAGGCATTTGCTCTCTGAGCTAAGTAGAGTCTTGTTATGTCATCAATTAAAGAGGTAAAACAAAAAGCAAGTTCATTGTTCACACAGAAAGCAATGCTATTCATATTTCCTATTATGAAAACGTATTTTTCTTCCAAAACATACAGTACCTTGGTTAAGTATAATTAAACACATACCAAGTACAATTAGATGAAGTCGTTTTCAGAGTTTATAAAAAATTGAGACAAAAAAGGGAGACAAATTCAGTGCCCCGTTAGATATTATAATGTACTGATGTTCTTCTAGGATGTGAGCAAATTACATTAAAGGAATAGTTCAGGATTTTGGCAGTCAAGCAATCAATCTATTGGTCCAGAGTGAGATCTGAGGAAAAAACCTTGTTTGCAACTAGATGGCATTTTCTATCAAAGTTTGTGCAATTGCTAACTAATGTAAGCACAATTATCAGAAGTATATGGGAAAATCTATAATGATAGGAAGTCCTATACACAATGAGGTATTGTTCATTTCCATTGGGTCCTGAATCTCCCTGTTACTGGACATGGATGCATAAACATGGTATACACTAGCTGCATTGCCAAAATACTGAAGCACCCCTCGAAATGTATATAGTGATATCCCACAATAAACAAACAAATAATAACTGCCTTCTGTCCTCATATCAGTGTGTGTGCGCACGTGGGCCTCACTAGTAGAGTTGGAACGGGTCCTCTTGCAGACCGTCTGTCCCTCTGGTCCGAGGTCTGGCTTCTCTGTGTCCCAGTCAGTGTTCTCATTTACCTCTGTGATGGACAGCTAGAACACAGTGCATACCAGTGTCATGTTAAATAGGAACCAAACCACAGAAATTGCACTGAAACATTCATCTCCTTTTCAAACATGTTGCAATGGATGTATTCCAATCTATGTATTTGGTCACTCTTAGAGGGAAATGGAAGATAAACTCAAAATGCCTTTAGATGTTTGTTATTTCCTAGCCATGAAATCTCCCTAGACAAACATTGGCAGTACAATGGGTGATACTGAAGAGCTCAGTGATTTTAAACGTGTCACTGTCATAGGATGCCACCTTTGCCAAATCATTTTGTGTAATTTCTGCACTACAATATCTGCCCTGGTCAACTGTAAGTGCTATAATTGTATAGTGGAAGCATCTAGGAGCAACAACCATGGCAGCCAATCACAGGGGGCCCCAAGAAGTTTATTTTATTGTTGATAATATTATAGCATATACAATTATATTATGATTAATTTGCTACACACTATATAATTGACATTGAATTGATAAACATCAGTATTTTTTATTATTCCATAATGCATTTGTATAATCGACCAATCTATGACCGTGGGAGTGTAGCCAGCATTTCCAAATGGGACAGTTTCCAGCTTAATTGGACTATTTTTATGACGTTTTTTATATGTAGTCCGCAGGTGACTGGGCCTATATTTTCAGTGAATCTGGCAACCCTGGGTATAACGTATTTAGTCAATTCGTTTGCTAAGGATCTGATTAATGGAAAATGAACAAGACTGGAGAACGTAGATGTCTGCCAATCACAGGAAAGAAAATCAATACATTATAAAAACATAATATAACGACGTGCCCTTGAGCAACTCCAAAATCTTGTGGACAGCCTTCTCAGTAGTGCTGGCTGTTACAGCTGCGAAGACGGGGCCAACTCCATATTAATGCCCAGGTTTTGGAGTGGGATGTCCACCAAGCTAAAATACTGTAGATGTGACGCTAAGGTGTCCACATACTTTTGACCGTGAAGTGCTGGTAGTGAAGACTCACATTGCCATATGAGGTTTACTTAAAGGACTTAATAGGTCTAAGGGATACCTTGAGGTGTTTGTTGTTCCCAGTTGGTTCTGCCACTGGCACTCCCAGGGGGTCTGCTAAGCACAGAGGGGTAAGTGTTACTCCCCCAGGGGAGTTGTGCTGGTGCTCGCATGCTGAGCTCTCCTGCAGTAATACACACAAAGAATTGAATTCAATGATGTACACTTGTAAAATGTTTTTCATTACTGGACCTCTTCTCTCAACTTTAATTAGTTAATATCGGATATAGTATTATTGACCATAAAATGTGTGAACATTTTATTTCGGCAGTGTTACTTTGAAAGTAACCATTCAGTTGTGAAGAAATGTATGGACATAAAACTTCTAATAATCTACAAAAGATTGAAAGTGCCATATGGTATCTGGGATATATTAGTTAATATATTAAAACACCTGCTAACATTAGTCAGAGATGTCTGATTTGAATTATTGAATATCCTGTTTTTGAATTTGGTCTCCATAACAACGGGTATTTTGAAGATTTGCAATAGTTATTAAATGAACTCCTTTAAGACTTGTGAAGGAAATACTGAACGTGTTTTCAACACAGCAAAGTCCAAAGTTGTCTCATTATTCACATTCTTTCCTGCTAGTCTTTCCCTCCTTTTCTGTTTTCCAGTCTGTATCATTCTTTCTCGTTGACTCTCTGCCGTTGTTTTATGAGTGTTAGTCTCTTTCTCCATTTCCTTCACTCTCTCTATCACATCATGGGTTCCTTCCTTTTTTTGCATGAATGTGTTTTTGACCCAGAGAGGGCCTTGGCTCAGTGAGATGTCATGTCACCTAGCATGAAATCACATCCTTCAGCGCATCATCTTTCCAATGTCTGCATTTCAGTTTGGATTAGAGACGAAGATGTGTGTGGGACTACTATCTGGAGTAAAAGCTGCCTCAACAGCAAGGGGGAGTAGAACAAACACTTATGCATCCCTCCCTCCCCTGGGTCTCTCTCCCTCTCTCTTTTTCTCTCCCTCTCTTTCTCTACCCCCAACCTCCATTTCTCATGCAGATGTATTCAGACCCAACAGATACCGTCTGGGTCCAGTGTTGGCCGGGACCCGTGTCTGGTTGTATGGAAGAGGAATGTGGCTTCAGCATGTGAAAGCTACACCAACACAGACTCAGTGGTCAACATATTATACCATCAACGCTCATTGTGCTGGAAGGAAAACCAACACAGTATGATCTGGTATGAACAGCCAACATGTGTTATAGTTCCAGCAGTGGGCAGGATGTGAGTGGTGTGTCATTGGTGTTACCTCACTGTAGGCTTTTTTGTAGATGTTTCTGGAGGCAGCCTGCCTCCCCCCCTCTCCCTCTGTCCTGGCATGGCCGTTCAGACACTGTCCGTTAAATGGTGCCAGCTTGTCTGTCCTTTGAGAGGAATTGGTCCTGGATACAGACGCGTCAGACAGAAGCTTTAGGGATATTGCTTTGATGCTTTCCTCTAAAACTGAACA
Organism: Esox niger; assembly: GCA_016801105.1. NCBI lineage: Eukaryota > Metazoa > Chordata > Actinopteri > Esociformes > Esocidae > Esox > Esox niger. The sequence continues at coordinate 3,920 of JACXGJ010012469.1, forward strand.
TCACACAATCATTGTGGTTTGACAGTGTGGTGGCATCAGCCACTTAACCGCAAAAATCTGTGTGGTTCACTGGCCTGGGCCAGACCATCTTAGACAGACCATTCCAGACAGACCATCTTAGACAGACCATCCTAGACAGACCATCCTAGACAGACCATCCTAGACAGACCATCCTAGACAGACCATCTTAGACTGACCCTCTTAGATAGACCATCTTAGACAGACCACCTTAGACAGAACATCTTAGATAGAACATTTTAAACAGACCATCTTAGACCATCTTAGACAGAATGTCTTAGACAGAACGTCTTAGACAGAACGTCTTAGACAGAACATCTTAGACAGAACATCTTAGACAGACCATCTTAGACCATCTCAGATGAACCACCTAGTGTCAATCTGACTGGTATCATGTGTTATGCTAATGGGGATTTGCAATCAGTTCAAAATGTAATCCATCACACATGCTAACAATATGACTCTGCAGGAACAGAGTAAAGCTCACAGTGCATATTCCATCAGTGTGTTTGCGCATTACGATGGTGGAGCAGAAGGATGGGGATGCAGACAGCTGGAAGTGGGTGCAGCGAGAAGCCTTGGATAATGAGCTGGTTTATGAGCGGCGTTGTGTGGGCCCGCTGTGGCTCACTACCTGTGTCCCTCGCCCCCTCCGCTCCTCCCTCGCTCCACAGTGGGCTCGTTGTCCTCCGTGTGATGGCCGCTATTACTGGCCTGCCGGCCCAGGTCCTCCTCCCCAGCCCCAGATGCCACACACATCCTCCAGATACTGCTCTCCTGTACCAGGTGGGCGAGCAGAGCGTTAGCACAACGGCACCCCTATGCGGAACCAGGGCTCTCTCCTGTACCAGGTGGGCGAGCAGAGCGTTAGCACAACGGGACCCCTATGCTGAACCAGGGCTCTCTCTTGTACCAGGTGGGTGTGCAGAATGTTAGCACAATAGGACCCCTATGCGGAACCAGGGCTGTACTTGGCCAACAAAATGCTCAGGGACTGAACCACATTTTTAACCTCCTGTGGATTAAAACCGGTGACTGGGCCCAACACTGTTGACCACTAGCCTACACTGCGGCCCCTGATAGATTGATGGCATATAATGTGTGTTTACAGAGTAGAATGGGAGAAAGTGGCCTCAGGCTATTTGATTATTAGCACCACCGTCCAACTCCAACTGTGTGTACTGTATGTATTGTATCAAACAGCCTGGCGGTCTGACTTGTAATGGAAAGTTTGGCAGATTGAAACCCCGAGGTGAAAAACGTGTAGTTCTCTCCTTGAGCAAGTCACTAATCCTCATTCCTGCTATAAATCGCTGTAGATAACAGAGTTTGCTAAATGATGCATAGTAAATGTACCTAACTCCTTACAGTGGGGAAGCTGATGCAGGGTCATGTCTATATAATCTTATTTAAGACGATCTAAAAGGGAAAGCTGATCCTAAATCTGTGCTCCTACACTGAGACGTCAGATAAATATGGCCCCCTGGCCTTTTCTTATAACAGTGAAGTCCAGTCCTGCAGAAACAACACAAGGGCCCCTCTGTGCTGAGGTTTTAAAGCCAGCTTTATGACCAAATCAGGACCTTGAGTTAATGGGTTGACAACTTCCTAGAAACAACAGTGAGCTGCACGTTTTATTGGTCCATGAACGGTGCCACAGTGTGTAAGTAACTTTTACAAGCCTTTGACAACCGCAAGTGTGTTTAGGTTGCTTTCAACAGAAAATGTGATTATCTTAAATCTCATGCAATATTGTTCATTTGAAATGCAGAGGACTTTCTTGACACTATTATACAGGTAATTGTTTGTTGAAGACAAATATGGTCTTCTTAAGATATATTCTTTACTGGGATTTTCTGTTTTATTGGACCAGAATGTGGTGCAAGATAGAGGACACAGTCAATGCTTAAAAAGCAATCGGTCCAGTTTGAATTCCCCGGAGGCAGCGGTCGACAAACACGGTCTTTATCCATGCGTTCCCAACGACTGGAATCGACTGTCCTGTGCCATAAACTTTTGTGTAACAGGAATAAGCTCAATTCCAATCCTTTTCAGTGGTTACATTCACTTATCAAGAAACGTGTGACTGTCAGACGCCTACAAGCTCTCTCTTTTGTCTCAGCCATTAAGACAACCGTTTTAAGTGCCCCTATGAAATGTTACTGCTGTTTCAGAAATATTAGCAATGGCATTAAACCTAATGTATTTTACTTTACCTAAAATGAATGTTCAAGTTTGTCTTGCCACATATTTGATAGAGTTCTGTTGCTAAATCGATGTCAGGATTTTTATTAAACAGCTTTCAAGCAACAGCTTTCTGCTTCACTATATACAAATTCGATCGTAGTGAGAATAGAACTGACCCCAAACCTAAGTGAGTAAGTTCATCAACCATAAGATTATCCTGGCATTTCAACAATGTTCTCTTTCAGTGCCCAGGGGGTGAAAAATCTCAATGATGATGCAATTGCTAGAGTTCCTGATGTTCATTCATAAACTTATGCTCTGCTACTAAACATTACTTCCTGACAGTCTACCTGAAGGTTGGCCCATTCAAAATCCAGTACAAAATCAGCCATGTGAGCTTCACGACCAACGCTTTAAACTGGTTGTTATTTTGGGTCCTGCGGCTAGGCAAGCGCCTTGGACTCGACTTTCAGACAACGTCTCCCTGTTCTGAATGCCATCTGTGTTGCTTCACTCAGTCTTTTACCACAAACATGTTTGATTGAATCCCACTCTAACACATCTGATTCAACTCAGGAATGCCTTTTTTTATTAGTTGACGAGTTGATTCAGGAGCACTAGCATTGGAATGTAGATATCCAAAACGACTGTTGCTTTTTGTAGACTGCAATAAGAAATACTACTCAGGACTGTTCTTGTTGTCAATGCAGTGACCAGGAGCCGTCTTCCGTAACCACTTCAATGTAATTACATTACATGAAATTTCGCTCGAATGCCATAGTTGTCCTAGCAACACAACTGAACTTGCTTGACTGTCAGTTAACTGTTACATCCAGATATGGGGCACTTACTTTTATGTATTGCCTGTTATTTAATAGTTCTTATACCAATAAAATATATTTTAGAAACAACAGTATGGTTTACACCAAATATCTAAGATGAAATACTACCATTGAGTAAAATAATTCAGCCAGCATAGGTCCTTCTTTTATCTTATAACATTGCTAATAGCCGGTAACAGAGCAATGCTAAACACAAAGTAGGGCCGAAGAATAGAAAGTTGCCTTTGTTTTAAAATATTTTTACATGGACACTGGCCTGAGGCTCCATGACATCAAAGGAATGTCCTCATAGTCTAGTGCTGGCTAGTTAGCGGGTCTCTCCCATTCCTTGTTCTCAACAAATATCATCTCTAATTGGGCATTAAGTAAGTCCAATAGCAGCACTCAGCCCTCATAACATGTGACAGTTGTTGTTGTTGTTGCACAAGACACACAAGCAGGGTCGGGACAGCAGATGACTAGAAAAACACTGTCCACGTTTTAATGTATGTCTAATTTTCGCTCATTTGAAGTTCAAATCTGACCCTTTTGAAAGAATAGTATCTCCCTACACATACAACCAGAAGAAATTACCTTCGAACATTCCAGTTTTTAGCTTATACATTATTTTAGTAGCAATTATCTTGGGAGAGCAGGCAACATTTATTGTCAGCCTACATGAAATGCTAATCCATTTTCATGACCTATTGTCAGCATGAACATAACATAGTAGAGTATATGCATGTGTGACCAGAATCTACTGTCAGCCTAAGGTTGTACTAAAAAACACATTTAGCTTTAATTTTTCCAGAGTCACGTACATCAATCTTCTTAGTAAAACAATACAGTGTTTTATGTGACAAAAATGGGTTTTCGCATTAAGTTCTACAAATGTGTTGATTAAAACAACCAAAGATATGATCTCGCACAGCAGAACAGCCATCACAATGGACCATGAGACATACATTTTTAAAACCACAACCCTGTTGGCTGAACACCACAATATGATGTAAGCCACAACTAGGTAATATTGAACCATTCATACCTTGATACTGAAGGACCTCCTCATGCTCCTCTTGTGTTCTTCTGTAGCCTTGAATGTGTTGACGGGTGACTGTGCTGAAGTCTGCACAGTACCTCCACTATCCTGGGGTCCTTCCTGGACCTTCTCCCAGTACTTGTTCCCCTGACCATCTGTCCCCCATCCTCCATCCTCCTCCAATCCATCCCTTGGCTGCCTCTCTTCAGGGCTGGGGCAGTCATCACTTGTCTGGGAGTGACAGAGGATCAGGGACCTGGAGAGGTGAATGGCAGAGAAGAAGAAAAATTATGAACCACTGAAGGGCACTATGCATTACAGCCCTTACATATTGGCTTTGACTAAATCAACTAGCCTTGTTTGTAGTTATGCTACAAACCGTTTTCATACCTGGAGAGCATGGCTAGCTTCTTGGAGCGGTGGCTGTGGCTAGTCTTGGTGGTGTTGGTTTTTCCGGAGTCCCTGCCTCGTCTGTCCATCCTCTTGGCCCCTGCCGGTCTGTCTTTCCTCCTCTGTAGGGAGTATCTTTGGGGCATGGCTATGAGAGTATGCACCATGGGTGTGTGTGGCGCGCACACACTCCTCTCAGCAGGCACACAGGCTAATGGAGAGGAACGCTCTGCGGGGCAATTAGAAAATTCAGTTAGGAGGGCCTTGCCTTCCTGTGTGCGTGTTGCGTGTGTGTGCGTGAGTGTGTGTGTGTGAGTGTGTCATAAGTAGAGAAACTGCTGAGGCAATGGCCGTGGCTGAGATAAGAGCGCTTTTCTTCCCTGCCCTAAAAAGCAGCATGTTGCTGCAGGAGTCTCCTGACTATGACTCAATCAGACTCCTAACGCTGAGACTGCACACACTGAAAAACACAGACACACCTCTCACACACGACCACACACACACGCACACGCACACACACACAGAGCACATACACTGCACACAATACATACAGCTCTGGAAAATCTGGAAAAGAGGCCTCTGTAAAATTATTAGTTTCTCTGGTTTTACTATTCGTATGTATGTGTTTGAGTAAAATGAAAATTTTTGTTTAATCAATAAACTACTGACAACTTTACTCACAAATTCCAAATAAATTATTTTCATTTAGAGTATTTATTTTTGAAAATAAAAACTGGTCAAAATAACCAAAAAATATGCATTGTTTCAGACAACAAATTAGCAGTGTTTTTATGCGTAATGATGCATACTTACAGTAGTAAAAATACAGTATTCGGAGTATTCGATGCATCAGGACAAGTAGTAGTACTGTTGTAAGCATATGATGTTTGGAATAGTAAGAATTTAAGTGTTCATCATATAGTTAGTATAAACAAATGTCTTCTTCTGATCCTCTATGATGACCCAGCAAATGCATTATAGATGTTACTTTAAATGGACCTCTCTTTGGCTCAAGTCAGAAACACTTACCGTGAAGCAGGATATGTACACTATTGAAACCCCCAGAACCCACAATTAATGCTAGTGTACTAGATACACTGGCATTGTGGTTAGGGTATCTGCATTAAGCAGATGGTTTGAGGCAAGGCCCTACAGAGACCAGCATCCTGTCCCTCAGGTGTACATGTGATTGAAACAGCCACGCTATACAGTGTGTAGATAGCCTGACCCCTATCTGGCCTTCTTCCTTTATGCACAACCGTGTAACCCAGCGACAACGCTTGTCACTGTTTCAGGTCTGCTGTTGACTCGCATACGTCGACCCCAAAAAACTTTTCCCAGAGGTGTGCAGTCACTAATCACAAACACCGTTAGGATATCTGGTTACTCTGTTGCGAGTGAAGTTGGAGTGTGTGATTGACGCGGCTGCAAGGGGGAAGATGAATGGACCGTTTGGAAGGTGCAGGTAATTTGGCGGAGTAGTTCCGTTATGATTTGCAAGCCAGATTGAACATTTAGCCAGAACTCCTCTGTTAACACCCATGCTCATATGATGTCACATGAAGAGAGAGTCGAGCTGCTAATTTCCCATCTGAATGACTTGCACCCTACACTGGGCAATGTTCCTAATTACTGCCCTGGGGTATTATGATCTCCTTAGACCAAATCAAAGAGTGCCTCCTGCTGGCCCTCCAACACCACTTTAAGCAGCATCCGTTCACACGTTCAGTGAAAGCTTCAGAGGCAAGCCAGCTGTGGGGTACAGGGTGGTATGCATGAATGACCTCTCTTTATATATCAATTTAATGAACTCTGCTTGTAGGACTAATGTAGCTGACTTCTAAAGAGCTGTGAGTTAAAATGCTAGATGATACCTCATTTATCTGGTGGATAATAAATAGAACGCTTTGGTGTTCTTGAGCAGACTGGTCTTCCAAAAGCAGATGTGAGCTTTTACGACATGTGAGGTTTAAACAAAATAATAATAAACCTGGTAAAACTGATAAAGTATAATGGTTACTGTAATTGCTATGAAAGAACATAGACACACATACAGACATTCATGCACAAGAACATACAAATATGCAGTCCCAGTCAGTTTGTTTGATGTAAACGCTTCAAGTTGGCAGATAGCCATGACACCCAGATAGACAGACAGGAATCAGGGATAGTCTAGACCTCTACTCAGGGTAGAGTTTCAGCAGTAGACGATTGACTTCAGCGTAGAGTTTCAGTAGTAGACTATTCACTTCAGGGTCGAGTATCAGTAGTAGAATATTGACTTCAGGGTCGAGTTTCAGTAGTTGACTATTGACTTCAGGGTCGAGTTTCAGCAGTAGACTGTTGACTTCAGGGTCGTGTATCAGTAGTAGACTGTTGACTTCAGGGTCATGTATCAGTAGTAGTCTGTTGACTTCAGTGTAGAGTTCCAGCAGTAGACTGTTGGCTTCAGGGTAGAGTTTCAGCAGTAGACTGTTGACTTCAGGGTAGAGTTTCAGCAGTAGACTGTTGACTTCAGGGTAGAGTTTCAGCAGTAGACTGTTGACTTCAGGGTAGAGTTTCAGCAGTAGACTGTTGGCTTCAGGGTAGAGTTTCAGCAGTATATTGTTGACTTCAGGGTAGAGTTTCAGCAGTAGACTTAAGTGCACTCAATAGACCGGTTATATAATTCTTTGTGCTTTCAGACCATTAAAATAATTAATTGCAATTAATCGCAAAAAACTCTGTAGTTAATTCAAATTTATACAAATACTTTTCTTTTTAAAAAGAAGTGCATTATGTTGGAGACATATTATGTTTACACTAGCCAAATGAAGAGTCCACTGCATTTGGACTACGCACAAGTGTACACAATATAAATGCAATATGGGGGTGGGATTTTCAGATAGAGATGTTCCCATTCAGTTACATTGGTGCACACTGAGAACAATGTTACTGGACACATGACACTATACACTAGTAGAATAACCTGTATTAACCCAGAGAAATACTGGCTCAAACTACAATACTGGCTTGTATTGGCGAGATTGCCAGACACAGAAGTTTTAGGTACAATTTTCAGGCACCATGAACAGATTAAAATATATTGAATACTGGCCAATTTGATCCTACTCTATATTATGCCATTATACATTTGATTGATATTAAATTCTCAGTTAAAAGTGCAAGGCAGTTTTCCAAAATCATCCTATTGAGTTTTTGAACGGGTGTCAGAAGTAACATGTTACGTCTGACAACCGTTTGAAAGTGTCCATAAAGATACAGATTTCACCATAGCAATGGTTTTTAGTTGCCAATAAATTACATAGACGCGAGGTGTTTAACAGCAGAGTTGGACTTAAATAGTCAAAGGCATAATGGAGGCAAGATAGCTACAGATGTTTATCCACAATCATTAAACAGGAGAGAGCTGTAATACGCAGGTAGGCAGGATTCACAGTCAAGTGGCAAGTAAGCACAATTTACGACTAGAATGCGTAGGCTACTTTCCATTATTGTACTCAAAAAAGTGAAGTGCTCTGGACAATTCCCACAGAAGTGTCAATAAATGCACCCATACACTGTTGCAAATCAGTCAGCGACAACTCCTGCCCAAGTCAAGCTATATGGATGATTCTGAGGCTCAAACTACAATACTGTGTAAATGGTGACAAAAAAATTGATCTATCTATTAATCTATTAATCACATGTTAACCTTTGCAACCCAGGTTTTTGGCTAATAATGTAGCTCACAATTGGCTAAAATTATCATATGGTAATAGGCCTGGAAGGAATGGCTGTTTGTCTGCCTGTATATTTTTCTGCCTACCTATTTACCTACATACTAGTATTGTCTTTACTGCAATAAAAACCCTCTGTATGTCATATGCCATCAGAACAGGTTGTCACGCAATTCACTTGTCACAATATTCTTCAGTCATCTAAGGTTGCCCAGTTTCCAGTCTATTCTGAACCCATGCTAGTCATTTTCTATCTTGGCACTAGCCAGGCATAGTTGGTGACTATGTCTGTGTGTATTTCTAGGTCTGTTTTCTGTAATACTCTGGTATAAGGTCACTTGTTAAAGGACTTGTGGGAGGAACATTCACTCCATTTCAGAAATGGCAGAACTACAGAGCAACTCTGACTTTCCTCTGACACAAATAAAGTCTATCGATGTAATGGGACCAAGCAGTACTAGTGTTTCCTTTAACAACTTTGGACCAAAGAAGAAAGACTGTATGAAGTTTTGTGCGCACGAACACGCACGTTCACAGTTGTTCACCTGCGCGTGCATGGGCCATTAGCCGTGCGTGCATGAAGGCCAGCACTCACACAGAATTATTTTGTGGCTGTGGTGACCAGAGATTTCTGAGTGCAACAGAACCTGATTCAGAGAGAGGGCTGGAGCTGTGGGAGGGAGCTACAAAGTCTGTGTTGTTTCAAATTTACATGAGGTCTTTTCCCTTCTGACTACTGCTGTCATAGCTTAGGTTACAGGAAAAAATGGGGTACACAGCAATGTTTTGTTTTATATCATTACAGTCTCTCCAGTCCCTCTACAATTCATAAGGAACGATTATTTGTATAATTTAGCTGTACAATGTGACTGGATTTTAAATAAATTCCACACAAAGGGGTAATCGTCGGAATCAGGTGTGACAGAGCAGGGAGCGATCTAAAACATTCAAGGCAGGGGGGCGCCTAGGAGCAGGGTTGAGAAACACTAGTCTAAGGTGATGCATTGCTTGATGCCAGTTTCAGAAACTGTTTAAATCACAGGGTAAAATATATAATGTTCAACAGCTAGCTCAGGTTCTTGAAGAATATAACCATCACATGACTTCTTGTTGAATAAATTCTAAACCAGGTCCCTGAGGTTCTAACATACCTCCTTTGTGTTAATGTTATGTCCCTTCTGATGTAGACAATTCTACATGCACTATGGACTGATGTGATTAAACTGTTTGAACGTTAACGGTCATGTCAAGATCAGAGCAAGATGAGCATCAATAACTCCATTGTTACCGGCCTTTATTAATATCCTCCTGAATTTGTCTTTTTTAAACATCGCTATCAGATCACAGTGTATTTCGGTTGTCTACACATTTCAAAAGACAAGAGTCCAACCAGAATGCAGAAGAAATCGACAGGGCCCAGTTTTGTTGCAAAAATAATATTTTGGGGGTATAATATTATTGCCTCCTCCACCAGCTGAATGCCCCATGCAGTTCAGAGACTAGCCATCATCTGAAGACACCAACAACAGTCACCCACCCTGATTTTAAGATGCTTCAGATTTGCTGTTGTTGACAATGTTTGTTTTCAGCACATTTCGTCATGTGCTGGCAACATTTAGTCACCGAACTGGCAGATACATGTGCTAGATTCAAGCGTTTAGTTTCACCATTACTGGATGGTTATGTAAATTCAGTCAGTTAGAATAGGCCCCTGATCTCTGGCCAGATGTGTCAGTTGTCCCAGTGTGATGGCCAAAGGGGAGGTCCTGTACACCCCTGTATTCACTTGGCTATTTGTGTTTTAAACGAGGTCTTGGAGCTGCTGGACACCGTGTTGTGCCATTGGTGTAGGTCAAAGGGGATAGTTTCATGCATGCGTGTGCATGTGTAAAGGCCTTTAGACACGACAAATGCACTACTGAAATCTCCAACTAATTTTGATTGTTGCACAATATCGTTTGCATGTTTTTCCTGGACATTCAAACCTGTTTCTTAATAAAAAGTCGTAAGTAAATGAAACAAGTATGACCAATATTGTGCATGTTTCTGTGAGTTATTGTGTGAAATTGTGATTACTTTTTTGTGTTACTTAAAACAATATTCTGAAGAGCACTGAGTAAGGCAGAATACCCTTTTCAAGAGGTCACTGTCAGGTTATATAACACTTAGTGTAAACTGGAATGTTCAAATTCTGAATGCTGATTGTTTGATAGCTATGGTAAATGTAAGCAATCAGATCTACAGGGGAGTGGTGTATGGCCAGTATACAGTACCATGGCTAAGAACTGTTCTTATGCACGACGCAACATGGAGTGCCTGGACACAGCGTATAGTAGCAACATATCACAAACGCCTGAGATTACTTATTGCTTTTGAAAAGCGGTTTCCAGCACAGTTCGTGATGCATTGTGTCTATGAAAAGCTCTTAGCCGTGGTGTATTTGCTTTATATCACACCCCTTGTTTTATTGCGTAACAATAAACTTGGATGGTTTTAACCCTGAATGCTGATTGTCTGACAGCCACTGCTTGTCAGACTGTTTATGAATATGACAGAAAAGTGGCCAATATACCACGGCTACAGACTTTTGTTAGGCACGATGCAATGCAGAGTGCTTTGATATAGCCTTTAACCATGGTATATAGCCAGCCAACTATTTCATTGCTTAAGTGTCCCACATTTATTGGAAGTCTTTCCACTTAAGAGTTCAATTTGAGTTGATTTTCAGTAATATTATTTCAATATCTCATAAAGATAAACAGCAAACATAATTTTATAGAAATGTATTCTTATAAATCATTATGGAAACAAATTACTTTTAAAAAACCAACCCTTGGATTCAACAGCGGCAGTAAATACTCACCATAGTCAATCATCATATCCTTCCCACAGCAACCATGCTGTTTGGGGATTAAGACCAGAGAACCCAGGGTTTGTTATAGTTGTCCAATAATCCAGAGAAAGATGCTGAGCCTGATGAGATCTAATAGCAATAATAGAGTGCTCCTAAACACTGATCTGTTGTCAGTCTCTAGATGTCTCCTCCAATAATTTATGTTAGATATCGGACTGTAAGGTGTAAGTTTCCTCAGATTCAAAAAGTCTTTAAGACGACTCTCCTCCATAAAGCAAATCTGATGTTTTCTCTCAGAGTTTCATTTAGATTGGGCATTTGTAACCAACACCCTCCCTATTTTCCTCCCACCCCTCCCTCCTCCTTATCCCTCCCTCCTTTTACCAGCTGGCTAGAGGACACAAGGGCTTGTCTCAGAGCGCCAGAATCATTGGTCTTTTCCTTTGAGACAAATCCAGTGAGGGAGCACTTAGTACTGCCTGACCTCACACCTACTCCATGTTGCACAATGCTGCAGTCTTCATTGGGCTCTGTGTGGACGTGTTTAGGAAGGGCGGGCTTGTGTGTGACTTGGTGTGTGTGTGCATGCGTGTGTGTGTGTGTGTGTGTGTGTGTGCGCACGTGTACCAGCCGATGTCTGTGAGGGTATACTGTGCATGCCTCTAAGGATGAATAGATGCTCTATACCTTCCACGTTGCTTCCAGGAACCGCTTCCTACAGTCTAGGAATTCCAGCGAAGGTAACATGCATTTTCATCTGATTAGAGAAAGGCAAGCTTCTAAACATTCTGCTGGGAATGTCAAAGACTTGTTGAGGAAAGGTTGTTTCAGTACAATCCGCAAATTACCTCGCACAAGCCTTTATTTAAGGGCATTTGTGAGCATATTGGTTTCATCTTTTAAAGATGTACTTCATATGTATATAAATATATGTATATAAATATATGTATATAAATATATACATACAGTACCAGTCAAACTTTTGGACACACCGACTCATTCAAGGGTATTATAGAATAATAGTGAGGACATCAAAACTCTAAAATAATACATGGATTAATGTACTGTAGCAACCAAAACACATCAAAATACAGTTCATGTTGTAGATTTTTCAATGTAGCAGCACTTGCTGTAGATGATAACTTTGCACTCTTTGCATTCTCTCAGCCGGCTTCATGAGGTAGTCACCCGGAATGTATTTCAGTTAACAGACATTCCTTATTTAAAGGTACATCACAAAAACCATCAAGCGTTATGTTGAAACTGGCTCTCATGAGTACACAGGAAAGGAAAATCCAGAGTTAGCTCTGCTGCAGTTTTACTAACATCAGAAATTGGCAATTAACTTCTCCTCAGATTGCAGCTGCCTCACAGAGTTGAATTTGGAGACATATCTCATCATCAACTGTTCAGAGGAGAAGATGTGAATCAGGCCTTTATAGTCAAATTGCTGCAAAGAAAAGAGAGATTTCTGTATGTTTTCTGTTCCATGTCACTTTTGTACACCATCTTTGGGTCCCTGAAAAGCAAAAACATTATATAAATATAATGTATTATTATTATTTGGTTGTTCCAAGAAACACGAGAAAATTACATTAGACCGGTGGAAATCTGACCTTTGGTCTGATGAGTCCAAATGTGACTTTTGGTTTTGAGATTTTAGGATGATCTCTTCATGTGTAGTTTCCACCGTGAAGCATGAAATAGGAAGTGTGATGGTGTGGTTCTTCATTGCGTGTCATTCAACAGCAATACTTTACAACCCCACTAGACCCTGCGTATATTTCTAGGTGATGTTCTGCCAATTATTTTGGCAATAAAAAACTCCCTAATTGGTATGGTAGTGTTTTGTGGGTTGGTAAAAAGTTTGGAAGCATTTGTTCCTACTTTAGTAAAGAAGATGGTTCTGTAAACTTAATCAGTTATAATAACAATGGATGACCGGACATGCCACCCATGGAGCATGTTTGGGATGATCTTGATCGGCGTATACGACAGCGTGTTCCAGGTCCTGCCAATATCCAGCAACTATCACAAACATTGAAGGAGTGGACCAACATTCCGCAGGCCAAAATCAACAACCTGATCAACTCTATGCTAAGGAGATGTGTTGTACTGCATGAGGTGAGTGAAACATTTTCGAGTGGCCTTTTATTGTGGCCAGCCTAAGGCACACCTGTGCAATACTCATGCTGCCTGATCAGAATCTTGATGTGCCACACCTGTGAGGTGGATGGATTATCTCAGCTCATGATGACTGAGTTGAACTGTAATTTTCTTCTGTGTAAATATGTGATCTGAAATCCAAACCTTTGGCGTACTGGGACAAAAGAAGCCATGCAAAAACTCTCAACAGTGCCATGAAAATGTAACTAAAACATTTATCTCTGGTAAATCATATCCATAGATTGCTTACATGGTAGAATGTCTTACCATCCCTTAAAGGATGTCCCACCTTGCCTAATTTCACTTCAGAAGTAGTTGTTCCTCCACCAAGTGGCTGACTGCAATCTGTTGTCAATTTGTGAAATTTGTGAAAAACAAATTCACTCACAGAGGGAGGGAGGGAGGGAGGTGTGGATGGGAGGGAGGTGTGGATGGAAGAGAGGGAAGAAGGGAGGGAGGGAGGTGTGGATGGGAGGGAGGGAGGTGTGGATGGGAGAGAGGGAGGGAGGTGTGGATGGGAGGTGGGAGGGAGCATTTCTTTGGAGGGGTTGGGGGAGGGGGGGGAGGGTGGGGAGGGTGCAGAAATTGTTAAGGATGGTGGTGTCTAGTCCAGGTTTCTTTAGGATG
>JACXGJ010012470.1:0-17986 GCA_016801105.1 Esox niger
TTGGAAAAATGTGCTTGTTATTATTTACTATGAGTACACTCTTACTAATAATACAACTACTAAACTAAAGTAATAATACATTACGAGAAAATATGAGTATATTGAGGTCTAGCTTATTTGACAACACAAGAAAAATAGCTTAAAGACGTCTAGACATGTTATGTTAAGTGCTGATAAATTGTATATCTACACAAACTTATTTAAGTACATCTGTACATCTCTACAGTCACATCTAGACTACTATCTCCGTTGTTATTAAGATTAGTTCAATATGCTGCATTACACTTGCCAATATGAATGAGCCTAACTAATGTCGTTGATTGTTGCTGAACATTTGCTAACGACATGTTTTAAGCATTTTCAAGCAGTCGTGGGCATGACAGTCAGTCAGTTTCACGACTAGTAATGCTCATTTAAGTATTAATGCTAACCACGTAACAGTGCAACATCTCCCTTACTTCCCGTTAAAACAGTACTTTACTTCGTTTACTTTAATAACAATAAAAGCCGTACATACCAGCAAAACGCTCTTCGTCGATCGATCCTGTGTCCTGCCGCGTTATGTTTTGGATCCGTTTGAAGCACGAAGGAGGAGCTGCGTGTTTGCTTAACCAATGAAATGTGTAGCAGCAATGGCATGCGCTGCACGCTTGTGTGCGTGCTGCGTAAGGACGCATTCGCGTCCGCGGTCCGCTGGTATTCATAGGGAAATATTCGTAAAAATCAAACGGTGTAATGTTTTCAGCGGGGTGGCAGCAGGGGTGGCAAGGATTTCATCTGGGGTGGCATTTGCCACCCCAATTAGTACTCTGGCTCCGCCACTGGATGGAGTTCAGCCACTACCAATACTCACAAGCTAAAATAAATTGATGAGAGAGAGAAACTTAATTGCTGTGTCTGGTTTCCCCATTATTTATGATGCTTCTCTGGCTTCATGCAGAGATTTAATTCTAGAAACGGATGCATGGAAGTTTACAGAGATCAAAGGGATCACGGATGAGTGATACATGCATAACTTAAAACAAATTAAATTGCTATTTGAACATTAACATATTATTGACTTGGCGTTGTAATACATTTTTTGTTGTAGAGACACGCAAAAACAAGTTACTATTTCCAGAGACAGATGTCTCCCCTATATTGGTTGTTGCTGGCATAAATTAGGAAGAAGCGCGCTGCCCAGCGACAGCTCACCAGCAATTTGCAAGTTGAGTGAGCTGGTGTGGATGTAAGGTGAGTGAGTGAGTGAGATAAGGAAAGGAAGTACAAGATCAGCAGAAAGTCAGACAACATCTAACAAAAAAGACAGGGCTGCACAAAAAGAGCTAACAATGTTACTGAAATTTCATTCAACACTTGAGTGAACTGTTCAAAGTCAGCGCATATAGGGGCTAGCATACACATTCTCTGAAAAAAAAGGGGCCTATGTTGTTTTACGCAGCTAAACCTTCCAGCAATGTGAGACCAGAGTAATAAACCAGACATAAGCTCTTAACAAGTTAACACAGGACATAAATATCACACACAATTAAAAACATTACACTAAGTTGATAAAGCAAAGTCATAGAATTTTGGCTAACACACCAAAAACATTGTGCATCTACCAGCACAGATAGAAGCCCAGAGCACACTGACAATATATAGACACCAGACAACTGCTTAGAACTAAACATAGAAATTACATTAGCCAATGGAACAACAGTTCCAAAGGTAGCATTGTCAATAATTTCATACTGAAGATATGAAAAATTATGGGAATCTAACCTGAAATATTTTTTAAGAAAAAAGAAACCAACCAATCAGAATTCAGCCGGCCTGCCATAAAATGTGTTAATCGTGGCTGCCGTCTCGAGAATCTAACCCGGGTCCCCCACGTGAAAGTCTGTCGTTAACCACCACGCCACAGAGCTGTACGTTTACAGGCTGTCAGTATAGCCTCGTGACATTATATACTTTTGTCACGTATTAACATCACACTGAGTTTTAATATTTAGTTAGACGCTATTGAGCATAGTGTTGAACTGAATTACATTTCTTATTAAGTTTAATTCCACCACAAAAAGGTGGACTTAAACTTTTATGAACTTTATGGCTTTTGCAATTGGCCATTTTAACAGCTTATTTACCATTCGTGAAGGACATTGATACAATAAACGCTGTATCAATATAGGTGACGATAACAGACTTTTTTGTCAAGTAAAAAGGTGACAGAATCGTGTAGCCAGCAAGGTGTTTGTATATCCTGAAGAAATCCTAAGAGATAATTCAAAAATACACCAGAAATAGTCACAATATAACAGGAAACAGTTTAATTTTAGGCTTCCCATAACATAGCTACTAAGTATTGTAGCCACCAACGTTTTAGTCTGTCCTGAACCTGAGGCATATATTGCTTTGACTCCTAGGGGAGTCGAACACGGCACCTGTTGTTCCGGAGCCCGCGTTTCTAACCACTATACAATTTAACAAGGGGTAGGTAGTCAGTAAGACATTCACACTTCTAGGCTGCCTCCACATACACGGTCTGGCAAAAAGTAATAATGATAATGATTTCTTATCAAAATGTGTGCCAACATTACTGGCACTCCCAGGATTCTTGGGGTCACTAAGTCCCAAAAACAACAAATAGATGTAACCTCCATGCCAGCAAGACATTTGGAAGGGTTGCCTGGCTTGACTGTTACCAAACCACAAATGTAGGCGTCTGGGGAAGAAAGAAAAAAATGTATCCAACTAAAATATAAATTTGCTTTTTGGCAACAAACAGAGGTGGGTTTAGTATAACCAGAAAAGGAACCAGGCAAGCCTAGTCCAGCCAGGCCACAACTAAAAGATAATTGATAATGTTGCCCTCACTGGATTCAAACCTCGAGACAACTCGTGAGTACTTTAACTACGAAACTACAGTGCCATACCTTTTCCCAGTGTAAGTATAGCATCTCAACACTAGATCATTATTTCACGCATTACCATAACAACAAGTTTGAATTTCGCTAGACACCATTAAGCATCGTTTTAAACAGACAAACATTTCTTATAGTTTACCTCCACCGCAAATAGCATCTATGAAATGCATGGCTTTTGCCACCGGCCGTTGTAACAGCTAATTAGCCAGTAATAGGCTTACTACTTGAACTTAACACAGAGAAAGTGATAATTGACTTTCTCATCAAGTGAAAAGATGAAAATCGTAGAAACCACAACTCTTTTACTGACCAAAAGGGTTATTATCTAGCCTTTATTGCCCCAAAAATCATGCATGGATGCGTACTTCAAAAATCCACCAGAAATAGTTTGATTTTAGGCTTTGGGCTACTATAACGTAGCTACTGAAGGCTGTAACCAGCAAAGCTTTTGTCTATCCTGACCCAAAAAGCATGCAAGGAAGAAAATCCACCAGAAATAGTTTCAATAAGCATGAACCGTTTTATTTTAGGCTTAGTAGAACGCAGCTACAAAAGGTTTTTATCCATACGAAACAAATCCTAATGCATTATTCTCTTTGACTCTGACAAGAAACGAATGTGGGACTTATTGGTTTCAGGTCCACGTCTCTAACCACTACACTACTTAACAAGGGGTAGTCAGTCAATGAATAGAACAAAAATGCGCAGAAAATCAATAAGCAAAAAGTAAATAGGAAAAAAATAATACATTCTTTAAGACATCTGGGACCAGTTCAAGTACTTCTGTGTCCATATCTGGGTAATAAGCCACCAAATCAGAACCACGATATGTACTATCAGTGATAAGGTTAAAATATTTTTTTTAATAAATGCAGGACCCTGGGATCATAGAGATTAGGAATCTAGTCAAGTGTGTAAAGATGCTATCAATCAGTGACTGCTTTTAGATTTTACCTGGTTGTGTTAAAAGCTTAAGATTTTTTTTTTATAAAACAGAAATTATAATACCTTTTGACTACTGTTATTGGCTGGTTCAAACATCACTTGAAATAAACAGGTCCTGAAATATTTGGACACAGTTTTCCTTATTTTGTCTCTGTACGCCACCACAATATATTTGAAATGAAACAACCGAGACGGAATTGAAGTGCAGACTTTCAGCTTAAATTCAAGGGGTTGAACAAAAACAGTGCACGAAACGTTTAACAATTGTAACCAGCTTCATACACAGGCCACTTATTTCAGAGGGTAGAATGTAACTGGAAAACTTAAATCATAAATACAGTTTTCATGATTAATACTTTGTCGAGAATCCTTTGCAGGTAATGTCTGCTTGGTATTGGGAACACATGGACATCACCAAATGATGGTTTTCCACCTTTGCAGTGCTTTGCCAGGCCTTTACTGCAGCTGTCTGTAGTTGTTTGTTTGAGGGTCTTTCTGCCTTCAGTTGTCTTCAGCAGGGGAAAAGAATGCTCGATTGGGTAGAGATCGAGTGATTGGCTGGGCAATTGCAGAATATTACCTGGGTTGCTTTTACAGTATGTTTTGGGTCATTGTCCATCTGTAAAGTGAAACGCCATCTAAAATACTTTGCTGAATTTGTTTAAAGCGGAGTAGACAATACATCCCTTTACACTTCAGAATTCTTCTGGCTGCTTCGGTCTTCTGTCACATCGTCAATAAACACTAGTGACCCAGTGACATTGGATGTCAGATGATGTGATTTACAGATGATGTGGTATGCTTCGGATCATAAGCCATTCCAAGCTATCAGCATACTTCGCTCTTCCCATCATTCTGGTACAGGTAAATCTTACTTTTATCTGTCCAAAGAATGCTATTCCAGAACTGGGTTGGTTGGTTTTTTAGATGTTTTTGGGCAAAGTCTAAACTGGCCATTCTATTCTTGAGACTTTTGAATAGTGTGCACCTTGTGTTGGACCCTATGTATTTGCACTCCTGAAGTCTTCTCTTTACAGTAGACTTGAATAATGATATGCCTACCCCCTGGAAAGTGTTCTCCACTTGGCTGGATGTGAATAGGAATTGTCTTCCCTATGGAAAGGATCATACAATGACCCACTACTGTTGTCTCCTGTGGATGTCCAGGCCATTTTGTGTTGCAGAGCTCACCAGTGCATTCTTTTTTTCAGAATGTACAAAACTGTTGATTTGGCCACTCCTAATATTTCTGATAATGTTTTGGATGTCCTGTTTCACTTGTATTGAGAACTCCTTTGACCGCATGTTTGTGTTTCACAGCAACAGCTTCCAAATGCAAATGCCACACCTGGAATCAACTCCAGTGTTTTTAACTGCTTATTTGATGAAGAAATAACTAAGGAATAGCCCACACCTGTCCATGAAACAGTTTTTAAGTCAACTGTCCAATTACTTTTGGTCCCTTGAAAAAGAGGGGGCTACATATTAAACAGTATTGTAATTCCTAAATCCTTCTTCCTATTTGGATGTGAATTAGGGATGTGACTTATCTGAATACTATTTGTTATTTTTCTAATAGTATTCGGTTACCCAAAATACCATTACATTTTTTTTAAACTACTGATACTACTTGGGTGTCACTACATAACACGTGAAGGAGAAGATGTCATTCTCATTTAAAATTGTCTCAATAGCCGTTTGTGTAACAAAAGAGCGAGCACATGTAAACAGTGTTGTACATTTGCAAAACACCGCTACAGAACTAGCCAATAAATAACAATAGTTATCCACACATAACAATGAGTTTATTGGATGGATAAGTCTAGAGAATCTAATCAGCTAAGCAAACCAGCTATAAATGATTTGCTTCACTCACCGTTTTCAGTACTCCCAACAGCCTTTATATTCCACAACCTAACTATTCGTAGCCAAACAATTTTCATAGGTAACAATTAATTCCGATAACATATTACGTCTTCCCTTGAACTAGTTCACTTTTATCCACTGGCTAACAGCAGAAGCACACTGACTGGGCTCCACGCTACTACGGCACTGATTGACAACTGCAAATGAAAACACCGTTGAAGGAACGCATGCTAGAAAAAAAAGACTAGAAACATTGTGACTTTTATGTGAAGCTATATTATCATATTTTTTAAAAATCTAGATTTGAATTTTAATAGTGGTTAGAAAACTCTTGTACAGAACTATTAAAATCAACAAACAAAAATTATTCAGGGGCAAACATTTATAAACCCAAGTACTCTAATACTAACTTCATTTTGGTTATTCAAATATTCAACTAACCGTGCCCATCCCTAATGTGAATACCCTCAAATTAAAGCTGAGAGACTGCAGTTTAAGCCTATATTCATTATTTAACTGTAACTTGTGTCCAATTATTTCCGTACCTAGACGTTTATCTCAAGATAAGGATGTTGCATAATCAGTACTGTAATTTACATTTTCTTCAGTCAAAAAAATTTCTTCACAACAACTTAAACAGCTTCAAAGCTCTGTGAGAGCAGAGTATGGAACCAGACAGAACATAAATGCCAAATACTATTAAAAACATTGGACTGGGTTAAGATAAAGCAATGACGTTGAACTGTGGTCAACACACAAACACACAGCGAGGTCTCTAACCACCTAACGCAGTGTTGTGTATCTGCAAGTATAGATATCCCACTGGACCCCCCCACCCCCCGACCCGACCCGACCCGCTATAGCTAGCCAGCTATATGCCATTTGCTTAGCTCACCGTTTTCTGTACTTTGAAACGTCTTTCGATTCCACAGCCGAAATGTACGTAGCGTTTTGTGGCCAAAGATTTTTTTTCTTAGTGAACATTAATTCAGTAAATATATTCAATCTTCTCTTGAAAATTAAGAGACCACTGCAAATTGAACACTTCTGTTCCTCACTCAAATCTTTCCTTTCCCACTTTTTGGAAGGGAAAGAAAAAGGTGGTCTCTTAATTTCTTCCGAAACTGTATATTGTATCATTCTGGCTGAATGGACACCACCACAAAACGACCGCTTTGACTGACGATTGAAAACAAATGTGTGAAGGAGCGCATTCAAAAACATACTTTTTTTAAATGTATATTGTTCACGGTATATTGTCAAATGTAAACATTTTAGATCGGAATGTTAATAGTATTTTAAAAAACAATATTTCATGTCAATTTATTTCAACCCAAATATACATAAAAAAGCTAATCAGGGGCAAAATTCGAATATTCGACTATCTGTGCCCATCCCTACTGGAAAGGTTGTAAATAATTGCTTTAATTGTGATCTCAGTCAATTAACTACAAGCCAGGAGCGAAAACCTGCAGATGCTCGTCACAGGGCACATGGGATGAGTTTGACACTCGGGCATTCGAAAGCTATGCCACCCACAAGCCCGTAATGTGATACGGCCCACAGCCTTGCTGTAAATTCACCTCTCCTCCATGACAACACTTTGTCATTGATTCTGTTGAATCATACTGATTCTGTTAATTGATTCTACCGAGTCGTACTGCAGGCATAACCAATAGCTGGGACTTCACCACAGCTCTGTGAATAACCAGGTGTTTTCATTGGTTCTGTAAAAAGAGCCTGGTAATACATTTCAACCAGGGCTTCAAACATAGACATGCTGCTATATAACCAATAACAGCCTTATTTAAATTGGAAGCCTCGCTCACTATTTAACTGTTCTCATTAATCAGGGAATGATTGATACCTGGGAAATTGTAGATGACTGCAGTTCATTTTCATGTGAAACAGAAAACCAGCTGGCTTAAAGGATAAGCCCCTTACATAGCTCTGACGCTATAGCTCTGACATCACCCAACTCCCATTAATGCACATTAAAACCTTGTTTTCGCCACGTTGGAATGACTTCCGGAATTAGAGGTGATTCAAGTCAATAGTCTTTCCTGTAATAATAATAATAATAATAATAATAAAAATAATAATAATTTAAAGTTGATCATTAGTGGTGGATCAAACAAACAAGATAGAGGGTACATTTGTCTCTATTTTTTCACTTGCTTACTGTCTCATAGTCTAAAAAGACAAGACTAACACTTACTTTAACATGGAAGAGCATTATGTATAACTGGTATAATGCATGACAAGGTGACAATTCCTTTTTTCCATGACAACACATTAAAACCTATTTATTTCAGTCTGGGACAAAGACACAAGAGGGGGGTTGGTGTTGCAGGTGTCAGAACTACGGCTGACAATGTGGGGTGCTGTGGCAACCGACGCAAACTTTTGAACTCAACGTGCCATGCATTCGCAGGGACCCCTGTCTAACACACCTTGCCAATTACCATGGAAACGAACCAGAGAGCCAGACCACACTATGCTACTGGAGTTAATTAAGGGACATTGATGAGACTGAGAAGATGAATGCTTGTTGGGCGTGGGGGTTGTTATTAGAGGGGCGTGCTGCTAAAGTTCTTCTAAGTACAATGATCAAGTAACTGTGTGCGTGTGTGGTGCTGCAAATGCTCAACATGCAGAGCAGCTCATCACACAGTCTTTAGCAAGAGAACTTTCAGCATGTGTGGTGTGTATATGCACTTGGGGGATCATGTTGTGAATTTGCAAACACTTCTCCTGTATTTCCCTATCCACCCCCGCCATGGTGTCATGAAGCAGAGCCAAGCAGCTGTGGAGATTAGCGTTGTGTTTCACAGCCACTCTGTCCTGGGCCATCGTCCCCTGGCCACAGACACATGCCAAGCACAGTTGACGACATGCCAAACAACGGTCTTACTACAACGATGCATTCATAATGACATTAACTAAAATATATTCAACCTCATTAAGCTTGGCTAGATTATTGCATACAGTAGGGAGACATACTGCAAAACAGTCATGAGCAATATGTAAGTAGACTGTGGAAAAACTGATTAGTAACATTCAAAATGTGAACTGCTACTTTTCGCCATTTCTTGTTACCCTTCATTTACCAGGGAACTTCACGAGGAACACGTTGTCATTTAGCCAAGTGTCTGCTATGCAGACAGGTGCAGTGCATTCATCTAAAGACAGCTAGGATGAGACGTTGCGGCAGGAGAACATTCCATCAGCAAATTATTGCCAAGCCAGAGCTGGTGGAAGAGACAAGGTTGTGGGAGGGGTTCTAATTCTTAATGAATGAACATACAGTAGACAGACAATAGCATTCCAGTCTACCGAACAGATAACGAATGGGGAGGAGAAAATCCAACACTGGTGAATCAAATTGTCTGCACAGTCTTATTCCTCTGTAGAGAGAAGCACAAACAACACAACTTGTGTCCGTCTGCCAACAAATAGAAGCCGAAGAAGCAATCTTCAATCTGTCTATGGTGAGTGTCTGACCTTGAGACCAATCCCTGGGAGAACCTCCCCCTCGCCACAGGAGTGCCAGTGTTGTCCTCAGGAGAAAGCTTTCGTGTTTGACGAGAAAAAGCATTCAGGAGCAGTAAGCTAGCTGAGCGGTTTACACTGTTAAATATGTGATGGGATGATAAACTGTCCCACAAAAGATTGTTTGAATCTCATTATTGTGTCATTTGTGCTGATCACCTGTAGCTGCAACAAGCTGTCTCTCACACACAAGCAGAAAGAGGGGAGTTCAATCCTATTAGGCCAGACCCTATTACTTGACCTCCGTTTTACCTGACCTCCTAACACACACAAACACAGAATCAGCCACTGCTGTCACAGATGAGGTAAACAACCCAGATAGCCAAAAGGTAATAAACATGTTCAATAAACCTAAGTTGTTGTCAATGTAAACAACACATAATTGTAAACAATATCCTGTACTAAATGACCCCGCATTGTAACAAACCTTTTTTGAACTCCTCCAACATGGCATCCAGCTTGGTGTCATGAAACACGAAATGCACCGGGTGGTTGTAGAACTTGGTGATGGTCTTAAGCGTCGTACAGTCATCTGGGTCAACGAAAGCCAGGTCTTTCACATACAAGATGTCCACAATGTTCGACCGCTCGTCCTCGAACACCGGAATGCGCGTGTATCCGCTCTCCATTATCTCTGACATCGTGTTAAAATCCAGCACCGCGTCGCTATGAATCATAAATGAGTTAGTGATTGGTGTCATTACATCTTCAACAGTTTTCGTCCGGAGCTCGAGCGCGCCTTGGATCATGTTCAGCTCCTCTTTGACCAGGTCGTTGTACGGTTCAGTTACTCGCAGCATCTCAACAAGCTTCTCTCGGTTGTACACAGTGCCGATCTCCTGGCCCAGCACACAGTCAAGAAGTTTACTGATAGGCCATGACAGGGGGAAGGTGACCAGCATGAAAAACTTGGTCACCAAGATGGTGTTAGCTCCTACGGCCAGGCCGTGTCGAGAACACAGAGCCTGGGGCACAATCTCCCCGAATATGACAATTCCTATTGTGGAGGCCACCACAGCCCCCATGCCTGAACCTATCAAGTCGTCCAAAAGGATAGTGAGAGTTGTGTTGACAAGCACATTACCCAGGAGCAAGGAGCATAAGAGATAGTTTCCTTTCCGTCGAATGGGTTCGATTTTGCTCGCGTACCTTTTCTCCTTCTCGGTACCGCAGTTCTGGACAATCCGGAGCTCCATCGGATCCAGTGCCATGAGTCCCAGGTTAAGTCCACTGAACATGCCTGATAGTATCAGCAGGCAGCATATGAGAACGCACTGGAACCACATAGGAAGAATTAACTTTTTTTCCTCCACCACACGCAGTCTCCCGTCATCTTCGCCCAACAGGTACCATCTGCCGTCCTGGCTGTCCCGGACGCATAGTCCATATTCCTTCTTGGGCTCACTCTTTCTGAGCGGTCTTATTTTTAAACTCAACACCCCTGAAGTTCCAAGGTGGCTAACGTTCATACCACCCTGTATAACGATATCTTTGCTATAGTCGACACATGTCCTGTTAAAAGGGGAATAGTTCCTGGTAAGATCACCTTCCTTGTGCTCGTGTTCCGTAAATCTGATCTGCGTCGAGGTGTCAGGAAGAATCTGCAGCCCATAGAACCTCATGAAGATGTTGCTCTCTTCTGTTACCTCAATCACACCGTCGTCGGTGGTTTTTGCAGGCTTGTCGCTCCTTTCCAAACGCATGCCAAAAATCCGGGTGGGTCTACCGGTCTCCGGTACCCCTGTTTCTGCTCCTATGCCGACCGCACACCATAGAAAAAGTATAAAAGTTAGCGTATATCCCTGCCAACCCAACCAGTCTGTCGCCATGTTTGTTTCTCAGCAAACTGGAAGCTGACGTAAAATAATCATTTGGCACACTCCGCCCATTATGAACATAATGCTGCCATGTATCCAATCCGCATTTGAGACGTCACGTAATGAGATTGAACGAGCCCCTCCGCTTGTTTTTTAAAAGCTGCAATCAGAAGTACAAGAAACGAGGTGGTTCTATTAATGCTCATGGCGTATCCCGGCTGCTGTTAGATATATTTTTTGTATACGATTCGATTCGATATTTAAGAGCCGCCCGGAAGGATAAGCCTAATGGCCGGATTTGAGATGACGGCGAAGAATGCCCTATTCAGAATAATTGTGGTTGTGAGCACGTGCAAGGCTTGTTTATAAACTATAATAATCAATGGAATGAAATGACAGTTTACTATGGGCAAATAATGCATAGATTTGTTTCATCTTTAGGAAGACATTTCGGGATTGTTAAACGATTTGAACATTGAGTTGTAAAGCTGCATGTATGTCATAACCTGGTAATTTAAAATGGTGTATTTTAGTTGTCTTAATTTGTTCTGAGAGAGGCAAGAAATTATCAATCCTCATCTTAACTGAAGTCGTAAGACTGCTATATCGCTTTCCATGATCAAAGCAGCGATTGAGCATCCAAAATGTCTAGCACTCAACGGAAGGGAAACAATCCGCTTTCACCCGATGACGTATTGGAAGGGGTTCAAAACCCACCATTAACTCTTCCCCCTCCAGTTTCTGTTATAAGATTTGCTTGAGAAATATACCCACTCTTAAATTGATTTACAACATTTTAAGATGTAATCATGCTTCATGAATGACCACAACATTTACGTTTTTACTGTTTCGTTTGTTTACAAACATTGGAGTAAAACAAGATTACATATTGAATTTTGATGGTGTACCAAAACTGAACTAAGCTTAGGAGACATAAAAAAGATAATGTGGGGGAGCACCAGCGCACAGAAATAGTTTCAAATGTTGGTTAAGATTAAAATTGAGAATGAGCTATACAGTTGAAGTTGGAAGAATACGGACACTTATGTTGAAATCATTTATAAACTTTTTTGACCACTCCACAGATTTAATGTTCTGGCTAGTTGGTTAGGACATCTACTTTGTGCATAACACAAGTAATTTCTGCAACAATTTCTGCAACAATAATTTACTATCTCACAATTCCAGTTGGTCAGAAGTTTACAAACAAGATGTTGACTCTGCTGTAGGCTATTTGACATTATTTGAGTCTATTGGAGGTGTACATTTGGATGTTTTTCAACACCTAAATTCAAACTCAGTGCCTCTGCTTGACACCATGAGAAAATCAAAAGAAATTAGCGAAGACCAAAGAAAAGAAATTGTAGAGCTCCACAAGTCTGGTTCATCCTTGGGGGCAATTTTCAAATGCCTGAAGTTACCACATTCATTCGTACAAACAATAGTACGCAAGTATAAACACCATGGGACCACACAGCCATCTTACTGCTCAGGATTGAGACATGTTCTGTCTCCTAGAGATGAACATACTTTGGTGCGAAAAGTGCAAATCAATCCCAGAAGAACAGTAAAGGACCTTGGGAAGATGCTGGAGGAAACAGCTACAAATGTATATATATCCACAGTAAAACAAGTCCTAAATCAACATAACCGGAAAGGCCGCTCAGCAAGAAAGAAGCCACAGCTCCAATATCGCCACAAAAAAGACTGCGGGTTCCAACAGCACACAAGGACAAAAATCATACTTTCTGGAGAAATTTCTCCTGGTCTGATGTAACATAAATGTTACTGTTTGGCCATAATGACAATCATTATGTTTAGAATAAAAAAGGGAGGCTTGCAGGCCCTAAGATCACTATCCCAACTGTGAAACTGGGGTGGCAGCATTATGTTTTGGGTTAATTTGCTGCATCTATTTTGTGCATTTCACAAAATAGATGGCAGCACGACTAAAGAAAATTGGGAGTATTTTGAATCTCAAGACATCATTCAGGAAGTTAAAGCTTGGTCACAAATAGGTATTCTTAATGAACAATGCCCCCAAGCATACTTCCAAAGTTGTGTCATAATGGCTTAAGGAAAACAAAGTCAAGGTATTGGAGTGGCCATCACAAAGTCTTGACCTCAATCCTATATTTTCGGGCAGAACCGAAACAGCGTGCGGGAGCAAGTAGGCCAAAAAAACTTGGTTACACCAGTTCTGTCAGGACGAATAGGCCAAAAATGACGACTTGTTGTGGAAAACTTGTTGAAAGCTACCCGAAAGGTTACATTCCCTTGAGTGTTTGGCCATGTTACAGACACGCAAGGTGACACACACAGGTGAAAATGTCAGTTAAAGTTGAATTTCCCACACCGGTAAGCTTTTTAATTGGCAATTTGTACAGTCAATGTGTGTGTTAGCTTCCACATGGATGCTCTGAGCAGGCTACATATTGTGCCATGGGGAGCAGAAAATAACTGTCAAAACATCTGTGTAACAAGGAAATTGAACTATATAAATATGGAAAAGGACATAAAAAGATATCAAAATCCTTGCAAATGCCAGTCAGTACTGTTCAATCCCTTAGTATTCAGATGTGGGAAATTTGGGGATGTCATGAATCCAAGCCAAGGTCAGGTAGAACAAGGAAGATTACAGCCAAAACACCCAGAACAATTGTTTGGGATACAAAGAAAAACCCATAGGTAACCTCAGGAAAAATGCAGGCTTCTCTGGAAAAAGATGGTGTGGTTGTTTGAAGGAGCGCAATACGATGATACTTAGACAAAAATTAGCTGCATGGCTTCTTTCAAGTTGCCAGAAAGAAACCTTTACTGTACAAATGCCACAAAAAACACCTTGACACACCTCACAGCTTCCTGCGCATTGTAATTTGGAATGACGAGACCAAAACAGAGCTTTATGGTCACAACCATAAGCGCTGTGTTTGGAAAAGGGTGAACAAGGCCTATAGTGGACAGAATACCATCCCCGCTGTGAAGCATGGTGTTGGCTCACTGATGTTTTGGGGGTGTGTGAGCTCTAAAGGCAGGGGGAATCTTGTGATAATTGATGGCTAGATGAATGCAGCATGTTATCAGAAAATAGTGGAAGACAATTTGCATTCTTCTGCACGAAAGCTGCGCATGGGATACTCTTAGACTTTCCAGCACGACAATGCCCTAAGCATGAGGCCAAGATGACACTCCAGTGATTATAGCAGAAAAGGGTGAAGGTTCTGAAGTAGCCATCTCAGTCTCCTGACCTTAATATCATCCAGTCACTCTGGGATATCGCAAACGTGCGGTTCATGCAAGATGACCAAAGACTATGCATGACCTGGAGGCATTTTGCCAAGACGAATGGGCAGCTATACCACCTGCAAGAATTCGGACCTCATCGACAACTATTACAAAAGATTGCATGCTCTCATTGATGCTAAATGAAGTAATACACAGTATTAAGAACTAAGGATATGCAGACATTGGAACAGGGGTCAGTGATTTTTTTTGTTGCCATGTTTTATTTTATGATTGCACCATTCTTTTATGAACTATAGCTGAATGTGAATCCCATAAGAAATAATAGACAGGTGTTTTGCCTGCTCACTCAGGCTTTTCTATCTACAAATGGTACTGTATATTACCAATTCTCCAAGGGTATGCAAACTTTTGAAGGCAACTGTATGTAAACTCCCAACTTAAACTGTATGTTGATAAACTGTAGATAACTGTAGATAAACGTTAAAGATATCACTACACTTTGTGTTTGATTTGAGTTGGTTCAAGTCCACCAGTTGGGACTAATGGCTAAATAAGCTAGAAAAAAAGGCATCCTGTGGCTTATTGTACAACATGGAATACAGCTTAAAAACCCAATACAAACCAGAAAATGCTGTCTACACACATTAGTAATGCATCTTATGATGTCATCTTTCTGTTGGTTTAAATGTAACACATATTGCTATGTAACCAACCTCACACATTGAAGTGGGATGTGAAGGTTACAGCTCAGAGAGCACTAAACCCACTGACACCGGAAAATTCTATAGCGGGTTTTACAAATATCATGGGGTTCTCCATCCAAGAGATGATTCTACCTCATTTCCACTCAATAAACTCATCCAGGCAGTTTTTTTTCTTTTTTCTAAACTTTTATATGCAAACAATAAAAAAAACTGCCTAGATTAGTTTATTGGCTCCAAACAGAAATTTTATTGAGGTAGAATCATGCTGCCACTAACAGTAAAAGGATATATAAAAACAGGGGGCACCAGGAGGGCATTTTCCACCATAGAGGCATCCCATGAGGGCACTTTAACTTGCATGTAGGAGCACATAGAGGACACACATTTTCAAGCATAAACATCAGCATACATGGTACTGCATCACATTATCTCCATTGGAAGGGCGCCCACAAGCACACGTAAACACCTTTCCTCACACATAGGGGCACCCATGAGTACACTGCATCACAATTTTTCCACTGGAAGGGCATCCATGTACAGCTCCAAAAATGATTAAGGGCCCGCTGCACCTTTTTCTTTCCTTTCCAAAAAGGTTGAAAATGAAGAATTTGTGTGAGGAACAGAAGGGTTGAAATTTAGAGATCACTTCTGTTCCTCACTCAAATCTATCGTATTCAACTTTTTTTGAAAGGAAAGAAAAAAATGCAGTGGTCACTTAATTTTTTCTGGAGCTGTATATATATATATATATATATATATATATATATATATATATATATATACAGGTGCTGGTCACATAATTAGAATATCATCAAAAAGTTGATTTATTTCAGTAATTCCATAAAAAATTTGATACTTGTATATTGTATACAGTCATTCCACACAGACTGATATATTTCAAGTGTTCATTCCTTTTAATTTTGATGATTATATCTAATGAAACTAATGAAACTAACAATTAATGAAAACCCCCAAATCAGTATCTCAGAAAATTTGAATATTGTGAAAAGGTTCAATATTGAAGACACCTGTTGCCACACTTTAATCAGCTAATTAACTCAAAACACCTGCAAAGGCATTTAAATGGTCTCTTAGTCTAGTTTTGTAGGCTACACAATCATAGGGAAGACTGTTGACTTGACAGCTGTCCAAAAGACGACCATTTACACCTTGCACAAGGAGGGCAACACACAAAAGGTCATTGCTAAAGAGGCCGGCTGTTCAAAGAGCTCTGTGCCCAAGCACATTAATAGAGAGGCAAAGGGAAGGAAAAAAGTTTACAAGTAATATCGATAACTGCACCCTGGAGAGGATTGTGAAACCATGCCCATTTAAAAATGTGGGGGAGATTCACAAAGAGTGGACTGCAGCTGGAGTCAGTGCTTGAAGAACCACCACGCACAGACCTATGCAAGACTTGGGTTTCAACTGTCGCATTCCTTGCACAGAATCCACGTTGCTTGATGTCCAGTGTAAAGTTTCCACAGTCAGTGATGGTTTGGGGTGCCATGTCATCAGCTAGTGTTGGTCCACTGTGTTTTCTGAGGTCCAAGGTCAACGCAGCCGTCTACCAGGAAGGTTTAGAGCACTTCATGCTTCCTGCTGCTGACCAACTTTATGGAGATGCAGATTTCATTTTCCAACAGGACTTGACACCTGCACACAGTGCCAAAGCTACCAGTACCTGGTTTAAGGACCATGGTATCCCTGTTCTTAATTGGCCAGCAAACTCACCTGACCTTAACCCTATAGAAAATATATGGGGTATTGTGAAGAGGAAGATGCGATACACCAGACCCAACAACGCAGAAGAGCTGAAAGCCACTATCAGAGCAACCTGGGCTCTCATAACACCTGAGCAGTGCCACAGACTGATCAACTCCATGCCACGCCACATTGCTGCAGGAATTCAGGCAAAAAGGGCGCCAACTAAGTATTGAGTGCTGTACATGCTCATACTTTTCAGTTGGCCAACATTTTTATACTGATTTGGGGTGTTTCATTAGTTGTCAGTTATAATCATCAATATTAAAAGGAATGAACACTTGAAATATATCAATCTGTGTGAAATGACTGTATACATTATGCAAGTTTCACTTTTTTAATGGGATTACTGAAATAAATCAACTTTTTGATAATATTCTAATAATATGACAGCACCTGTATGTATACATATAAAATGCATAAATTGGTCCAGTAATTGAAAGGTTACTGGTTTACATTCATGGTAAAAAAATCTGGCAATATGCCCTTATTGCCCAAAGGCACTCATTGCTCCTTCAAGTACATCATGGATATGAGTGTCTGCTAAATAACAAACATTGTAACTAAATGGCCCCTGACCAGCAAAATAGTTATACAAAGATTTCTTACTTAAAAAGCTTTCATGGAATTGACTGCCATAAATGCACTAGTCAAGACAGAGTAGATACTACAGATCAGTGTGGCTCATATGATGAGTGGTGAAACAGGGTTTATTTGTTTTATTTTCAAACCATCAGTGTGCTATTGTGGCTTGTCTTTCAGTGTTATTATGCCCCCTTGTGTACAAATTACTGAATATCTTCACAGTTTTTGTTGGTGAGAGTCGGAAGTAATTCTTCCGTAAGAGTGCACTTTAATTTATATTTATATATATATATATATATATATATATATATATATATATATATATATATATATATATGTATTTAAATTCAATTAACTACATCTCCTGGAGCTATAACAGCAAAGTTATATGCGGTGGTGATGACCTCACTATATGGTCTACACTGCGGTTGGGAATAACACTGGCCAGTGTATTTTCACTTGTAACCTATTACATTATGAGCCGGTTTCGCAGACCTTTCCTAATCCTAGTCTAGGACAAAAAACAAGCTCAAAGGAGTTTTCTATGGAACTTGATTTTTTGGATTCCTAGATTAGGCTTAGCGCACGTCTGGAAAACCAG
>JACXGJ010012471.1:0-17850 GCA_016801105.1 Esox niger
GGAAATATTAATTTGCATTTCTGTTTCAAATCGATCAAACGGGTGTTCGTAGGCTGTTGATTGTAAGACTTGCTTTGTGAAGTCTTCGTGTTATTTATGAGAGGCAGTATTGCCATTTATTTTACACAACGGTCTACAGTTTCACACACTTTCACGTGTTTTTTCCAACTGCCGACGGTGTCGCCATTTCTCATTTCACACGTTTTTGTGCGTACGCCTGGGTCAGAGCTTGCGTGAAGGACCGCACATTTTACCGTCAAGTTTGCTTTTTATAAATACCAACTATTGCGTAGAGAGCGGCGTACGCCTTCTTTTGTGCGTACGCAACATTTATAAATGAGGCCCCAGGTCCCCTGGGAGATACTGTGGGAGGTGGTGCGAGAGTATGGGGTGAGGAGGTCCCTTCTTAGGGCTATCCAATCCCTGTATGTCCCAAGTGAGAGCTGTGTTCGGGTTCTCGGTAATAAGTCGGACTTGTTCCAGGTTGGGGTAGGCCTCCTCCAGGGCTGCGCTTTGTCTCCAATCTTGTTTGTAATGTTTATGGACAGGATATCTAGGTGTAGTCAGGGTGGGGAGCGGTTGCAGTTCGGTGGGCTGGAGATCTCATCGCTGCTTTTAGCAGATGATGTGGGTCTGATAGCATCATCGGTCTGTGACTTCCAGCACTCACTGAAACTGCAAAGCGGTTGGGATAAGGATTAGCATCTCTAAATCTGAGACCATGGTTCTCAGCAGGAAACGTCTTCCGGGTAGGGAATGAGGCATTACCCCAAGTAAAGGAGTTCAAGTATCGCGGGGTCTTGTTCATTAGTGAGGGGAAAAAAGAGCGGGAGATAGGCGCAGCAGGGGCGGTTTTGCATTACCTTTACCGCACCGTTGTGATGAAAAGAGAGCTGAGCCGGAAGGCAAAGCTCTCGATATACCCGTCAATTTTCACCTATGGTCAT
Source organism: Esox niger (assembly GCA_016801105.1). Classification (NCBI taxonomy): domain Eukaryota; kingdom Metazoa; phylum Chordata; class Actinopteri; order Esociformes; family Esocidae; genus Esox; species Esox niger. Next base: position 948 of record JACXGJ010012471.1, read on the forward strand.
GAAGGCTGGGTTATGACCGAAATAACTAGATCATGGGAACAAGCGGCTGAAATTAGTTTTTTCAGAAGGGTGGCTGGCCTCTCCCATAGGGTCCCTCAGTCATCCGTGAGGAACTCGGAGTAGAGCCGCTGCTCCTTTGCATCGAAAGGAGCCAGTTGAGGTGGTTCCAGCATCTGATGCCCTAATGCAACAGTGACTTTTTCCAGGCAGAAAAAGGTTAAACAAGGAAGTGCTAACAGTAGCAAACTTGTTTAAGATAAAACCTTCCTCCACCTCGGTCACAAAAAAAATTACTGTATTGCCTCGCATCCCAATATTAGATCTCTTTCTCCAAAGGCAGTTGCAGTAAATTAATGAATCTCTGATTATAAACGAGATGTTATTGGCTTGTGTGAAACATGGCTGAAGCCTGATGAATTTACTGCCCTAAATGAGGCCTGTCCTCCTGGCTAAACAAGTGATAATATCCCCTGTACAATTCCGAAGAGGGGGTGTTGCTAATATCTATGACAGTAAATATAAATCTACTCTTATTCTTTCGAAGTTTTACACATGAAACTAAACCAGGCTGATAAATCGTTTTACATAACTACAATTTACAGGCCCCCCAGGCCATATACCATGTTCCTCAATGAGTTACAAGAATGTTTAACCTTGTAGTCATGGCAGACAGTACAGATTATTTAGATGATTTCAATATTCATATGGAAAAGTCAAACAACCCTATTCAAAAAGCCTTTGAAGCCATAATTGACTTGCCTGGTTCCTCACCAGGTTTCCTCCTCAATTTCGGCCTTAGGGAGTTTTTCCTAGCCACTGAAATTCAGCACTACTGTTGTTTGCTTCTTTGGGTTTATTTGTAAAAGCACTTTGTTGATGTCAAAGCTGCTGTATAAAATAGATTTGAATGATTGATTGATTTGATATTAACTGTTTGCGATCACTTCTCTCATGATGAAGGAGGCGCTATTTCACAAAACCAGTGAAGGATCGGTTAAGATGGTCTAACAAGTGGTCTGGAGCACTAATTAACAAGCAATGTTACAGAACTTACATGCTTCTTACGATCATCTTTGTGCTTTGGGAAACCGGGCCCTGATCATATTAATTAGTTCTACTTATTGGCAGAACGCTCTGACATCTTATTGAAATTTACAAAAGGCTCCCTGCGAACATTGTACTCCCTGTGGTTGAATGCGAATAGACTTTACAAAGTACATTGTAAGGTTAAATATTTCAAAACGAAAAAAAATGTTGTTATTTTTGACACAAAGTCGTCCCTAGGTTCTATCTCATTGTCCTCTGGATTAATTTTTTTAATCGATCCTCTTCCTCTCCTTAACAGCAAGCCTTTCTCCGCACTATTCTTTCGTTGTGCACTCTATGCCGCATCTTTGTTTCTGACTGGTTAATTTGATGTTCAGAGTACCAGCACAGCTACTGTAGCATCTTTCACCAACCCATGCATGTTGTTACTTTTTGGGTTGTGGATATTTCGTTAGTTATAGAGCCATCACCGAATTGGGATGTTTTAAGGAAACTCACTTTAACTCACTTTTAATTAATAAATTGGGATGAGTGAGAAGCATTAACAGAACAATCTGTTGTGTAGTTTGATTGACCAATTTGATGCATACAATAATGATTGAATTGTAAATATTTTTTGTCTTAAAATAGCAAAAGATAGGGGAAGATGCATTGTAAGAGCGCTTGAAGATTTTGTTCTGTAGACTGACAAGATCGTGTCAATCGCTTGCCAGACAACCTTTATACTAATAATCTGGAATCGCGATCTGAACATCGATTTCAAAAGCACAGAAAGCTGCGATTTTGTTTTTTTTATTTTCATGCTCAATCAAAATTATAATTTTTATTGTTGCAATATCATATTTGTATTTGTAAACAATTCATTAGGAGTTGATTTTAGAATCCATTTAAAATAGATTATTAGAGTGAACTCTGACAGCCTATTCACCAACTGTCATAAGATGTTTTACTACAATGCTGTACTTCAAAACAAATAATTCTGCGTTGTATTTCATAATTTCTTAAGATAATTCAAATGCTTAAACAAATAGTCTTTATTTCTGTGTAGGCTATTGGTGTATTTATTTATTATAACATCATTGATGAAGTTCCAACTAGAAACATTTCGCTTCTAAAATCATTATAACCAGTTATGTCAGGAGAACATTCTGAACATTGTGTGTACCGGTATTGTCGTTTAGAATATATTTTCGAGAACAAATAGCAGCGTTCTAGCTCCCCCATTTGTTTGGAATAGTGCAATCACAGTTTGATGCAATCTACTATAGGTTGACGCAATCTACCTGATCTTACCGCCTTAAGAATACTCTGGTATTAAATGAGCGTCTGTACACACAATACTTAAGAATTCCTCACACAACTCCTTATTTAAACAGCTACCAATAAATGCTGTATTTATTCAATTTAATTCTCATAGTACTTTCTTCAGATATTGATATAGACTAAATTAACTAATTTGCCTTGATTCCTGGTAAGCCAATTGCTTGAATAGTGGGTATCTTACAGATTACTCTGTTTTCTATGTACAGCACTAGGAGACAGAGGATAAGAACCGTGAAGAACCAGTGCCCACTAACTGTGGATCATATTGTAGATGGTCAAAAGACACCATTGGAGGTGCACCAGTTACTAATGTCCAATGGAGCAGGTAGCAATTACATGGCATAATGAAGTTGTCTATAGAAGTTATTTGCATCCCATTGCTGGCTTGCCTCTCACCCAAAGCAGGGTAGGTCCCTATTTGGGAGACCAGACATTGCACAAAGGCCCTGAACATTGTGCTGTCAATAGTTTTCAGGACATTGTACAATTATAATAAAATGTTCTGCATCAGACAAATTTGGATACTTCAAAAGTATGACACAATCAGAGCAGTACAACACATTAAGCACCAAACAATATAATTAGGAAGTTGTTTGAATTTTTCAGAATGTAATAAATGTACCCTTATTGCATGGTAAATATAACTGAATGGAAGTTTGTCAGTCTTCCCCAGGGCAGAGCATATGAATTATTTCAACTCTTGCTAGTGGTAAGATAATGATGGGGTCAGAATAGATAATCATTATTATTTTCAAAGGTATGTTTAATGTATGTGTTTTAACATCAATGATTGAGCAAACTATCCTAGAATTGTTTAAATTTGATGATCAAAAGACTATTACAGGTGGCAACAATAATATAAATAAAACCAATAACTTCCAAGATTGTAAATTATTTGGAAAATACCCTCCCTATTCTCATTATGTCATAATTGTGTAGTGGGGTGAAGCGGACCAGGCGTAGGCAGAGGTAACGGGTCGGTGTACTCTTTAATGTAAAAACAAACACAAAACAACAGAACAGAAAAACACAGAGTGCAGCAGCAAACTGCTAAATGAAAATGAACATAGGTTAACACACTCACCACATACATCTGCTAACATGGAACAATGACTCACAACTGAGGGGAGCAGAGGAGAAACATTTAAACACATACTAATTGAATGATTGGGACCTGGTGTGAACAATGATTGACAAGACAAGACAAATGAATGGGACCGGGATGAGTTTATGACTGTCGGTGAAAAGGAGAATGCGGAGCAATCCATCACCTCACCGTCACATATAATAAAAAATAATTGACTTTGGTAGGGCATGGGCATAATGCCCATCTACCAATGTGTTGTTGTTAAATTACAACTCATTTCATTTTAATTCAACTGCCATGTCTAAAATTAAAAAGGTGCAACTGATGAGGTTAGCCCTTATCAGAAGTGGTATTCTTCATCTTCATCCGCATATCCATTGTCGGGTCGCGGGGGCAGCAGCTCCAGCAGGGGAACCCAAACATTCCTTACCCGAGGTACATTTGCCAGCTCTAACTGGGGGATCTCGAGGCGTTCCCAGGCCAGTGTCGAAATATAATCTCTCCACCTAATCCTGGGCCTACCCCAAGGTCTCCTCCCAGCTGGACGGGCCTGGAATACCACCCTAGGGAGACATCCTGGGGGCATCCTTACCAGATGTCCAAACCACCTCAACTGGCTCCTTTCAATGCAGCGGCTCTACTCCGAGTTCCTCACAGATGACTGAGCTTCTCTCCATATCTCTAAGGGAGACGCCAGCCACCCTTCTGAGAAAACTCATTTCAGCCACTTGTACTCTCAATCTAATTCTTTCGGTCATGACCCCGCCTTCATGGCCATAGGTGAAGGTAGGAACGAAAATTGACCAGTATATAGAGAACTTTACCTTCCGGCTCAGCTCTCTTTTCGTCACAATGGTTCGGTAAAGCGAATGCAATTTCTTAATTTGCAGTGGGGATAGCTGAAATGTGTGATACAAAGTTGTTTTTGTGTCTAGCACAAACGGTTCAAAGGATACAGTCTAATGTTTAATCAACACAAATGATGCTAATTAGCACATGTAAAATCAAGTACAGTTTCATAAACTGCAGTGTGTATAGACTAAACATGTGAAATCAATCTGGTTTTGTGTCTGTAGCTCAAACGGTTCATAAGATACAGCCTAATAGTTAATTATTGGTAAATACACTAATTAGCATACGTATAATCAATAACGTTTTCATTATATGAACTGGGGATAGTCTAAACTTTTGAATTAGTCCGTTTTTTTCTGTGGCTCAAACGGTTCAAAATATACAGCCTAGTAGTTAATCAACACTAATTATGCTAATTTACATCTGTCCAATCAATAAACATTTCATCATATGATCTGCTCATTGGCTAAACTTCACCAGTGAACTGCTGAAACCCTAATGAACTAGAACAAACAAAACAGGGTTTCACCAGTGAACTGCTGCAACCCTAATAACAATGTACTTGGCAAACGAAAAACTCTTATTCATGTGTATTATTTAGTCAATATAACTTTACTGTTCCTGTCCATCCCATCAGTGACCATATCTGTCTGTTTCTTACGAGCTTGGATGCTGCAGATTACAACAGATTGGCTACTTGGCCTAAAAGGTGTTCATACTGTAACTTTGGTGTGGTGTAAACTATGGATGCCTCTACTTGTGAAACACATTCTCTGCTCACATCCAGTCACAAAGGGTAACTGAGCATTAGCCTTTCATTTAGTGTTGGACTGGTAACCGAAATGTTGCAGTTTCAAATTCCCCAGCTGAAAGTTCTTAGTATATCATTGAACAAGGCCTAAACTGTATTGCTGCTGTTGGTCTCTCTGGCTCAGATCAACTGCTAACTGACCAAAATGTCAACATTTGTGGATGGAGAGGGGATTGGACAATGTAGGATATGACAGCTTGCTGCTTGTAGAAAATGTTGGTTAAAACCCCGAACTACCCAATTTACAAATCCATGGCAAGACATTTTTGACTGAGCATTTCTGATTGTTGGGTTCTTTCTTTGGAAATGTTAATCTAATTAGATCATGTGTGTAACAGTTGAGTATTTCAAATAACGTACTTAGAAAACTGGGGGGTTCCAGAGGAGTCTATCCACCATGTAATCTATAGTCCATAAAACATTTTAATTCATGCTAACTTTCTTTTAGTCCTAGACATGTGAGGGTGCAGAGGGAAATAAACTAGATATCACGAGGGAACGGAGGACCAGACTTCTTTCAGGGCATGTCCTCCTGAGTCAGTTTACTACTCCAAGTGCCCATTGGTTTGGTATCAAGCATCATTGTTTTCCATAATATCTAGTATTCAGTCTTTTTCATCTGGATGCATCTTGTCCTGTAGTTGGATACCTCTTTGACATACTGTTTACAGACTCAGTAACTAAAATGGGCCTTGAATGAATATGAATATGTGTTTCCATATTAAATACAATTATTTTAATTACTTTTTTGTTGGTCAGTCATTCTTCAATATTCATATTTAAATTGTCTATGAATAATAAATGTTAATGTAAGATATTTAAGCACAATAGGCTTGAAGGGGTGTAGTGTATGACCAATATATGACAACAAAGGTTTGTCTTTAGGCACAATGTGACGCAGAATGTCTGGACACAGTTATTTGACTATATATCAACCAGACACTTGAAACCTGTGCTATTACTATGATAAATCCGTTAATAACTTCTTCTAGCTAATCAACATTTAGTGTTTGAACAACACAGTTTGTATTTATATACAACTCAGCTGATATTGTCATGCTGTGACGTTGTGAGGTTAACGGACCAGGCGCAGGCAGATTTGGCAATCGATGTTGTACCTTTAACAAAACAAACACCAAGCACTATAAACAAACTTAAAGAAAGCAAAGGGTTAGACTCAAAACGACACTCACCACTGATACAAAACACAGCAACATGGAACAATGACTGACAAATGGAGAAACATTTAAACACATACTAATTACCTAATTGGGACCTGGTGTGTGAGACAATTGGGGACAAGACAAATGAAGGAGAACGGGATGAGTTCATGGCAGTTGGAAGAATGGGAAAAGCGGGAGATGGCGGTGCAGTCCGTCACCTCACCGTCACAGATATAAATTAAACAACATTAAAATCTTTATTTCATCCCTAATATAAATAAAAAAAGTTCACTCTAAGTATTAATGTATCATAGATTTTATTACAGACTGGAGAGTTTTAATTGATTGTTTTAACACAGTCTGACAATGTTGCTGATGTCAGATTCTAAGGAAAAATGACCCCAAAATGAGTGTGTGGTATACAGATCCAGCATTCTGTCATATACACTGTGAGCACAATTATTAGGCAATTTGTGATGTATTTTATTGTTGAACAAACAAAATGCTTGCAGTCAATCCAAAATGTAATTCGACCTCAAACTTGAATGTTTAACAAAGGAATAGTGAGGGTTGAGGAATCAGTGGAGTACTGGGATCCATGTGACGGAGCATTGTCCTGCATAAATATAATGGCCTGCTTGAATGCTGAGGAATTCTTCCTGTACCACTGCATGGGAGTTGAGTTTCATTCCATCGTTAACCCAAAAAGGTCAAATTACCTCATACTCAATGATAGCAGCCCATACCAGTACACACATCTGTATAATGTCAGAGGATCATTAGGTACTCTGACCATCTGCTCAACTGACTAAACCAATAAGGGTATCTGTCCATTGTTCCTTAGGAATGTGCTTTTTGGGGGAAGGTAGGGGCAATTGGCCCATAAGGTAAACACAACAGTAAACATTATGGCAGGAAGGATAAGATGGGGGGACAACCCTCCCCTTGGGTAAAACCTGTGCGACCTACGATTGATGGGTAGCATCTTACAACACCCCTTTTAACTATAATAAATACTGACTGATCATGTATTTCCTTTAGAGGCTCCTCGAATGATTATTCTGTAAGCGTTTGACGTGTCTCTCTATTTGCAAATAAATTGCTAATTGTGCCAAGAGAATTGTGTCTCTGTTCTTACTCCTTTAAGAGTGTCTATCGATAACATTTCCATCACACAATCCAGTCACGGGCCCAACCATCTGGTCCATCAAGAGTCACTCTCATTTCATCTGTCCATAAAACCTTTGAAAAATCTGCATCTGTAATTCCTCTCAAATGGGGGTCGAATTTGGTCATGGCGTGTAACAAAGTCATACATACTAGCCACTTGGAGCTTTGAATGCAAGAAAAAACCTGTGTATAGATAAATATAATGCCATCTGCCAAAGGCAACAGCCTTCCCAAAATCTCGCAGCGCCTCTGTGTGTTAGCATAGTAAAACATGATTTTACGCTCATATATAAAATACCAGCAAACCACTGCAGCTAAAATGAGGAAGAGGAAACGTTTTCCATTTTGAGTGTTGCCAGGTTGGGTATCGCGAAGACGAGTAATATCAGAAAAACAAGTGAATCCAAGTTTTCTTCTACACCCAGGCATTTCAAAATATTCTATTAAAACGTAATAACCTCAAGCTACATCTAATCTGCATAATATACATTTTATATTTTTCTTATTACTTAAATTACATATTTATTTTTAAAGAGAGATTGCAAGACAAACGAAGATGACAAGACCATCAGATTAGGGTATGTACTATCACCAAAACCATTAGGCTATATATGCAATATAAAGAGTTGACTTTTTTTTAAGTTACTAACAATATAACTATATGAACTTGAAGAAGCTGGATCAGCGACAGCAGCAGAGCCTTGTACAGTTGAAGGAAGTCGAGGGAGATTGTCCTCAAAGTAAAGATGGAGAATAATAACTTGACATGGCTGTCATAAATAAAGCTCTGTTGCTCTATGCAAGTTTATATTAACATAGCATAACAAAAATAGACAACAATAATATTGTCTTGGATTAATTACACAGCGGATGGGCGATTTCATATAACTTTTTAAATAACATGTTAATAGTTCTAGGTTATGTTAAGAATCAATATATTGCTTGCATATTTTGGTTGATATTAAGTAGGGAGGACATTGTAGAGTGCATTAGCTGCTCAAGTAGATATGGACAACAGGGCAGTTTTACCACTATAATGATTGTCTTTTTCAAGTGTGTAGCCACTCTATATAAAATATTTCACAGAGGGGTGTCTGGTAGAGTGGGGTACCACGTTTGCCAAATTGTGTCTGAACCAGTGAAAAAGACAGGCTAAGATGTAGCACACCATAGGGAAATTTGATCAAATAAAATGTAATTCCCCAACAACAAAATGATGGCTGGTGAAAATGCTGAGTGGCTGGTAACTTTGGAAAACCACTAGGCACAGTGGCTGGTGAGCAAAAAGTTTAATGTATTTTGCAGTTAATTTGCGTCTTCTTCTCCATGCATTTTTTGCGCCCTATTTAACTATTTGCAGCAGAACATTTGATTGTCTGGTGGCCACATATCAATAGTTTAGCTATTTCAAGAGTGTTGCATCCATCTGAAAAAAAAATATATATAATTACTTTCCATTGTCAGTTAAATCTCTTTTTTGGCCCATTTTACCTGAGGCCATGGAGCTGCCTAATAATTATGCACACCTTGATACAAAGTGTAATTAACTTTCACCACATTCTCCCTCATTACAAAAATGTATATCACCTGAAAATAATTCAATCCAATGAGCATTCATGTTTATATGGTTTGGAGTTGGAAAATCTGCATAGAAAAAATGATACAATCAGAATACTTGCATAATACAGAATACTTGCCTAATAATTGTGTACGCAATGTATGAAAAACTGGACTAGAACAAAATGTTTTACTGGTAGTTGAGGGTCAGGCTGATCCTCAAGCTTCATCAGAAATTCTGCCAGGCTGTTCACCCAATCCATTCCTGGTAAGTTGTGTTCACCTACTACTTGAAACTTTAGTCAGCACTCCTTTCAAAGTGAACACTGATTTTGCTGTAGTTTCTATATGTATATTCTTGAGAGGTTCTCCTTTGTCATCTTTAAATATTCTGTAAGGTTGTCTCAGTGTTCAATAAATATCAGAGCAAGAGTATTTATAATTGGAATACAGCCCTTATGTTGGGAGTTCCACTCATCCGCTGGTGTTTTCTGTTCATCAAATTCATTTTATAGAATACTTTTTTGTTGGCAGTGTTCACAAAGTGCATATACAGAAAAATAATTGGGGCACAGTTACTCTGAAAAAAACGGTGGAATGGAACCTAGAAAGAAACTTAGAGAGGAGCCAGGTTTTGAGAGGTCCTCTTTCTGGCTGTGCTGGATGAAATTTATAAGAGTAAATGACCTTTTTGGGGCCAATATGGTATCATGTTCCCGATAATTGGAGGGTCAGTAAATACAGGTGGGCTTAGTCTTAGGCAGAATCTAGATCAGCTGCACAACCACTTGGACAAAGACAGGGGTGACCTGGTTGCCTACTGTATCATCAATGTGTACATCTGCAAAACAACCATGTGGACAATGGGCAGGGACAGCTAGGTGTCGTCAAGCCAGAAAATCCTAAAACATGGCCCAAGGACTTAGGTTCTCTTTAGATTCAACAAAACAACACTGTAATTACGAGGAGCATTCCTCAGATCCTGAAGGATACCTCAGAATTCAGACTGACCCTTGTCCCCTGACACAAACATAAAACTGTGGACTGAGATGGGGGGTAATCTACTGACTAGTTTACAGATGACTGTATTTTTTATGTACATAGATGGATCAGGAAAAGAAGAGTGAAGATCCCGTGCCCTGCTACAGTAAATGTTGATTATCCTGTAGCTGGTCTATAGGCACTGTAAGAGATGCAACAGGCAATAATGTCAAGCAGAGTAGGTAGCCTAACCACCAACCCTACTGTATAAAGTATGGAGGCTGACCGTGTATGCTTAATTTACACATAACATATGTACCGATTATATTGTAAAGGTTGCCTTGTGGGAGAGATGAGGGTGTCAGGCCAGACTTCAATTCTTTTTTCGATGGGTGTGTTTATAAGGCAGAAGAAGTGCATTGTTTTGGATTTTCCTTTACCTATAACTGTAGAATATATGATTAGGTGAAAGTGAGCGTGACAAGCATGGCAAACTGAGTAAGTCCTGTCTGTATGTCTATGGAAGTTCTATGCATCCCACTGCTGATTTGCCTCTGAAGCTAAGCAAGGTCGGGCCTGGTCGGTCCTGGGATGGGTGTCTACATGTTGCTTTGAAAGTGTCTTGCACAGGGTGTTGTAAATTAGATTGGATAATAAGTGGGTGTCCAGACTTTGTGTGGTCACCATAGGCCCCGTGTCACTGATTGTAAGAGAAGGGGTGTTAACATGTGTGATGGCAAGATGTGATCTTATAACAGCATTGCCACGTAATCATCCTCAGCATCCAATTGGTTGATCTTTTCCTGTAACTATTCCACAGGTTGATGATCTAAATACGAATTGGTTCCCAGGCAACGTACATGGTAATATAAATGAAAAATCAAAATCTCACGTACAAAAACATTTAATTCATCTATATTAATGGCTCTATTTTTTTACTCTCCAACCCATCAGTCACCACAACTGACGAATGCCAAACAAAACAATTGTTAACTTAACATAAACAAGTACTGTATTTACAATAGGAATACATTATCTATCCTTTGCCATCACTCATGTCCAAACAATGTCTCCGCATGTTAATTTGGTTTACATACAATAAACATCTACATAGGTAACACATATAATACCACAGTAATAATGTTCACTTTACAATGCAACTTTACCTAAAGCTCTTACCTGAATCAAATGAATGTACAAGCCAGGACATCCCACATGCTGGCGGCATGGAATTCTTTGCTATACGTGTTAAACATCTACCTTCCCCTAAATTCCCAATGGTCAATTGTAGTCAGCTGACATTTTGCACTAACTTCAGACAACAGCAGATTTGCAACCCATAAAAACAGCTGTGTATCCATTAATCCATGGACTTGTGGACAGTGTATCCATACATAGTGATTTCTTATCTGTGTCCAGTGTTTTTTTATCCATAGACAGCAATCTGCTAAATAAATAGTGTACAAGTACAGATCATTTATTACTTTTGCATATTTCAGGAAATACAACTCTCAAGTGTCCTTGTATTTGCAGATATGTCTGTATAAATATGGAGCTGCATGTGTAATTCTTGAGGTGTATGTGTACATATTTTTTGAATACTTCCAAAAGAAATATGTGTACAGACACAAATTGTTAATTCTTGCAATTCTTTAAACACGCATTCACAGATCTGTAAATTCAACTGCAAAATGCAAAACTGTGCTGTGGATTGTGATTCACAGATGCGCACATTGCTTTATTTACCCGCAATACATTTGGCAGTAATTTGAGGCCATATATAGGCATATGAACTCAATAAAACATCTGAATAGTATTGAACATTAACACTTCTTCCTTAACTTCATACACTCTGAACTGTAGTGCTGTTAAACTAGGATGTGAACACACAAGAACGCTATGAATATTCTACGAGGATGCTATGAATATTCTATGAGGGGGTGTGCACTTCCTGGTATGAACAAAACGAAAGAGAAAAATAAATAAATATTTTAGTTTTCCTGTCATCATTATTTCATTTCCTAGTTGAATGTTTTGTTGGGTTTCTTCTGATATCATTCATATATGCAAACTGCAATAGCTAACTAGATAACTAATTGTCTGGTTCAGTTCATATGTCAGACTAGAAAAGTTGTGTGGCCGTAATTGGGTTTCTCTTGTGAGGAGACAAGCTGTCACATTCACTAGCGAGCCATGATTGGTGCCAGTAATGTGCTTTCCTTACAACGTCTTCACTTGATCATGATAATGACCTGCATTTGCCTACACATAAGCTACATTCAGTGTTTTGAGATGTGCGTGCCTTATGCTTACTCTATGATCACGTTAGTTTCGCCTACCTCGAATGATTGCTTGCTCATATAGAAACAGCTTGCTGAAGTGAGTTCACTATCTGGTTATTCTAGCAGGCTATAATAGAAATTGTCTCGTGGCAAATGGGTGCTGCACTAGCAGAGGGAAAGGAGTAGGAAGAGAGAAAGTTAAACTTTTTTATTACAAGTGTCTACAAAATGGGAGAAAACGTTTTTTTTTTTTAAGTTACATAGATGTGTGTCAAAATAAAGATGATGTGCTGATAGAGGATTAAGTCAATTTTTTTCTGAAACCAACAATGATTAACAAAAATTGTTCAATATTCGTTTGAAATAGAAAATCTAATTTTGGAAGTCAAATATAAAAAAAAAGGTTTTCTGTTGATCTGTTTTCCAATATACAGACATATTCCAATGACTGAAAGGTACACGGATCAAGCCATTTCCTGTCTGTACAATATTCGTTTTGAATTGGAAATCAAATCATGGAACTCAAATAGCATAGAAACCGTTTTTTGTTATTCAGTTTTTACATTTCCCAAAATAATCCAGTGACCGAAAAAGGTACACGGACCATCCGGCAATCGATTTCGCAATTAGGATTTTCCGTAGAAGGGAGGAGCTTTTCGGTCCTGCGTTCACTTCCTTTGTCAGTAAGCAGAGCACTGGAATAATTTTACAAATATTATTTAATTTGTTTCCTGAAGTTTCAGTTAATGTTGTTGCACGTAGCCTGTAAGTATAATTCAATAGCCCAGTTTGTTAATTCTCGGTGATTTTGTCTCTATATAAGATTAACTTCCTTGGTGGCTTTATCGTCTCGAATACAGAAACGCACTGCGAAGTGTCATTTCACGTAAATTACCTATGGCACTTAACTCAAATTAGTTTACTACTACTGGCAGTAAATCATCGAACGGACAGGTACGTTTTATGTGTTGGCAAATACTGTACTGGCGGGTTGCATCTCGAGAGTTCTCGACCCTGACGCTTTGATTTGGAGGATTCACCAGACTTGCGCAATCATGTACCATATACATTATGGTCATGTGCTGAAAGGTCCCGGAAATCAAGCCGGGTACGGCGCAGTGTACCTCGTTCTTTTACTGATCTTAAGTTAGTCCCACTCTGCTGCAGAACTGTCACCTCGCCCTGCGACAGCCACTCTGCCCTGCCCTGGTCGCCTGACACCGTGAACTACTGGATTTGTGACAATGTAAGTATATAACCACGCATTTGTGTGATACCTATGTTTTCCGTACTAGTTGCATGTATATCTTATACTAATTTAAAGTATGAACTCAATCTGTTTATTTTAGTATGCACAATGCGCTGTTAGCCCAGTACATTCTTCACTGTTGAATTTACACAAATTTTACTCGGGTCTAGGCCGTTAAGGCAGCTTAAATAAACTCTTGTGCTTACGGTTTATTTCTCTGTTAAAGTTATGGTAATTACTCACTAATTATAAACTAAGGAAAATGATCATTCCTAAACCCTTTTATACATTCTCATTTTTGGAACTCAACACTATATGCTTATTGAATTTGTTACACTAGTGTGTAGTTTGCACCATTGATGTTCTACTTCTCCGAGTGCTAGTTGCCAATATTTATTGGAAGAGTGGCTTGATTTCATGGTTTACAAGCCACATAAATCCTTTACGGTGCATTCCGTAATATATATATTTAAACCTCCCACTTTGGATTGGACATGTGTTGTTTAGTTTTGCGTAATCTGTAGAATCACTATCATATTTCAGGAAGCCATGAAATTCAAGTTTGAAAGTGAATTGTTAAGGGGACATTTATGAAATTGTAAATAATCTTTCAGGAAGTATTTTTTTCCTCAATGGCAATACTTTTACCACATGTAATCAAAAATAACGTAATGGATCATTGAGTAGGGTTGCCACATTACAGGTAATTCCTATCCAAATTTCTAAGATATCCTGGTTACATCATTTATGGTTATTCCAAAAATTATATACAGTCTTAAAATCTTATTCTTAACACTCTTTTACCCCACCTTGTTAATTCACTTCTAATGAGTTAAACTAACTCCAGAATCAACAATATAAAAAAATGTCACACTGAAAATCAACTCAAGATATATAGTGCCAGTGTCTGAGCTAGTCAATTAGCATAACCGTGAGGACAGGGAACATGAGAAATATACAACCAATCTGGGCAGTTTAGTGTGCAACTGTATGAATTTCAAACAATTAAGGGAAGATTTTCTGTGCAAAATCTATATTTTGTAAATGTCTAATATAATAATAATAATACTACTACTACTACTACTACTACTACTACTACTACTACTACTACTACTACTAATACTACTACTACTAATAATAATAATTATTATTATTTAAAAAACAATAATAATAATAAAAATAATAATAATAATATATTTTATTTTGGGGACACCTTTCAAGACACTCAATGACATCTTACATGAGGAATGGACCTACAAATAATGAAGTTCACTACCCAAACAAAAGATTTGGGCATTAAAACCGATTTTAGAGAACCAGATAAAAAGGAGATGTGATTTAGGGAGGAAGGGTGGGAAGAGAATATGAATCCTGTGTCAAAAGGTATATAAACAAACAAAGATGGGAAGAGTATTAAATAATGATTGTGTTGCTACTGAAGAGTTAAAGGTTAATGCAACCTAAAAGAGGTGAGTTTTGAGAAGTTTTTTGAATGTGTTGATTGTGTCTGCTTGGTGTATGTGTGGGGGGAGTGAGTTCCAGAGCATGGGTGTGAAGCAGCTAAAGGCCTGGGCACCCATTGAAGAGTGACAGAGTTGGGGGTGACCAGGAGACTGGCAGTGGAGGAGCGGAGTGAGTGGGAAGCGGTATAGGTCAGGAGAACTTAAGAGTGGTAGGAAGGAGCCCATTTTTGGAGGGCTTTGTATGTCAGGAGGAGTATTTAGAAGTTATTGCAGTTGAGAGAAAGTAGGCTTGAGAAACTTAACACAACACAGATGTACTAACTAAGTCTTGAGCAGAGGTGTATAGATAGGACACACGTCCTGTCTATGCCTCCTGCTAGGAGTTGCCCATGTGACTGTCACAGGCTTGAGGGATAGGACCATTGACCATATGTTGGAACATCCCATAAAAGGTCATTTAGGCCTTTCTTATTAGAGGGTATTTGGCTGGGTTTGACCCTAGGCCGCCTCCCTTGTATTATAAGTACTGTGGAACTTCCTGTATTCTTTGGAGAGAGAGAGAGAGTGGGAACTATGACCTGTTAACATCGTAAGTCTCATGCTGAAATAAAAGGCTCTCCCCTGACTTTCTGGTTGTATAACTTTTGTTCTTGGACATCACCGGAACAGGAAGCTAACAGTTGGTGCCGTGATGACCCGGATGATGGTTTGATTGACTAATCAAATCACTCCAAAAGAACAAGTCAGTAATATCAGCGTGGGAATCCAGATAATCCACATCTGGAACAAAAGGAACACCAAGGACTTTTGCTTTTCAAGCAATGGAAACCTATGGTGAGGACACACAAGACTGAAAGATTATGTTTTCTTAGTCTTGGTCCAAAAACTCAACAGAAGATACAAAATCTTCTTTGTTGTGATGGAAATGCAACAATTTAAACAACAGAAGATAAAAAATATTTCCTGTTGTATTGAAATGCATTAGAACAATTACAGGTGAAACCTTCCTACAGCCATCAGGAAGTAATTGATAGAAGAGTATCAAGGGACACGTGTATAAATTTGTACAATTGAAGTTAAAGGAAATAATAACGTGGTAGAGGGACTGCAGCCCTGACGTTGTAATTCATGTTCAAAATCATGGCACGATAAGGATCATTAACAATGATGCCTGAAATCGAAATGGACAGAAAGAAAAATTAAATTTCCCGGCTAAACGAGATGGATTCTGAGGAAGTTGTATATAGACAGAAGGAGCGTGTGGTACATACGAAGAGAAAAGAAAACGGGAAGTTAAGATGGCCGAGAGAGGACGAACATCTTAAGGTGGGAAAGGAGATAAAGGAGCCAATGTGCGCAAATTCATTTGGTTTCACCACCAGGCAGACCGAAAGGAGTCTCGAGATGTAGTCACTTATGGGATCCTGGAATTATGGACGAAACTAGGAACTGACGTGAGCTTTCATAATCATTGATTCATAGAGTTCTTAAATGTTAATTTCCTAAAACGCGTCATACCTAACCATTGAATGAAGCTGGAACTTATCAAGGAAACCTGATCACCTTCCTCGGTAATAGCCAAGCTTATTTATTTAAATATTACATGTAGTTTGAAAAGCACTTGATGGTATATAGCATGTTTTAATAGGCATTCGAAAGAGCCTGTTTTGTTCATTCATGCTTTAACATGTTTTAATGGGTATTCAAGAAATAGACTGTTTGTTGTGCTTGTGCTTTGTCATGTTGACTATGTAATTTGGAGTCAAACGTATTTATTGCGTTGATGATAATGTTTAAAATCGTTAGGCCTTGTTAGAAATCAGCCATGTCGTATAGTGGTAGTAATAATAACTCGCGTACTCGGTTGTCAAGGGAGAGAGTAATACAATTGTTTATTGCAGCATATTGATAGTCTATT
>JACXGJ010012472.1:0-17847 GCA_016801105.1 Esox niger
ATATATATATATATATATATATATATATATATATATATATATATATATATATATATATATATATATATATATACACACACACTTTTATTTACAGGATGATATGATACCGTTGTTGTGAAAACATACCGTTGTTTGGTACAAACATTTTTGGGACGTTATCACCATAACATTAACCAAACAGTTTATCAGTGATAGGAATAAATTCAGAACAGACAAAAGTAATTTTCACAGTGGAAGTACTTGATTATCGCTAATCTAAATCTGAGCTACTGTTGTTGCATTAGAATGCACAAGCAATTCCACTACAGTAGCAATGCATGTTTCTAACCTATTTCCCTATCAAATAGATCCCACAAAATCAAGATATTCCCACTTACATACTATAAATTCAATGTTAACAACTCAATGTCCAGATCAAGTACTTGTTTCTAATAGAGCAATCAAAAAAACATGCGACTTGGATTGTCAGGAGTGAACAGCCACAGAACAAAGTCAAAACACTGGGTTGACATTTTGGCAATTGTTTTGTCTTTTTTAAGACAGACTGTAACCACAAAATATATCTAATTTAACCAATAACAGTCCCGTCTTACTTGCATTACTGAGATGTGAAAAGTATAGTAAACATTTATAAAAAAAAGACTTAGTGGTTATTAAATGGAGATAATTGCCATCCCAAAGTATGCCGTTAAACATTTGAAATCCAGGATTATTGGTCAGGCAGTAAGGCTCCTTCACAGCTAAACTATCAGGTAGCAAGTTACACTAAAGTAGAACACAGCTTCCTTACATAAAAAATATGTTGTGTACTGGCTGAGTGGACCATTATTGTAAAACAAATATTCTCAAATATAGTCCACCGTAGAATAATGCTATACACGACAGTTTATATTGAAATTACAGTCAAGAATTTATTGATCTACTGTTCATCCAGTAAATATGTCAAAAAGTTACATCAACTCACCAGTGGTGGTCTTCTTCCTCGGGTGTTGACTCTTCTGATAGCCTCTTGATGTTTCCTCCCCTTACATTTGAAATGTTGACTGCGGTCCAGCCTCTGACATCCTACGCTTGCCAAACATGCACATGCACTAGTACATACGCACACACACACAGACAGACAATACACAAAATAGTTTTCCACAACTTCTGCACAGGTATGTATATAATTAGTTGGATGTTAGCAAAGTGTACAAGGATAAGGACTGTGAAATTAATATTGTTATGTTTTCTCAAATACAATCAATAACTTATAAAAGAGCATAAATGCATGTCAAGAAATGTGTGTCCTACCATCTACCATCGGGTTACAATAGGCAAACCTCACGAATCAGCTCAAATGAAATTACATTTTAACAGAACTTTTCAGAAGAGGTGCACACCGAATTTATGAGGTGACATGTTACACAGAGTTGATATCTCCCTCAATTAATTGCATTGTGTAAAGTATAGAGGAATGAAGTAGGTGGAGCACTGTGAAGCGGAGGGGAACGTGGGTGTTATGGTACGAGTCTTGGTCCTGCAGTGAGAGAGCAGGCTCATTAAGACATTCCCAGCATTGTGTGTTTATAAACAGCCTCTTGTTCATCTCTGTGATGGATGACGGCTCGCTATCTCTGGCTCTTCCTGCTCCCTTCGTAAGAAGCCCTAGGATTGCCTAGGAACACAACCAGTTTGCCACTGTTTCACAACCAACAACCCCACACACTCCTACTCAATGTATGAGATCAGACCCCCACACAGTTAATCTCCTCATTGAACCCATGATAGTTTTGTTCTGACCTTTTCCTCCTCTCTGGGTGGGCTCTCAATATCTGTTATATGTGTGTGTGAGAGAGAGAGAATGAGTGTGTGAGAGGGTTTCCCAGGGTCAGAATTCCACTGCTTGTTTTTTGTTCACTAATATGACAGTAACAAAAACTCCACTAATGAAGAGAAAAAACCCTGTCTGTCATTTTCTGGAATATTAACATCAGAGTCAGGTTTATCCACATCTGCCTCATCTACTAGTGTGAACTGAAAAGGTCAGAGGTCAGGACAAGGGCTTGTGCCATGAGATCTAATAAATTAAGCTTCATTGTACACGTTATTGTTAAGATTATTATGGAATAATGGGGTGAAATGTATGGTAGCATTTGAATCTTGCATCGTTGCAATGCTAAATGTTCATTTAACAACATACATTTGCACAACTTGCATTTAGTACCCTTCTTAAGTAATTTATATTTCTTAAACGATTCAAGACAGAGACCAAACCAACTTAGATTTGCATTAGCCTATCCCAACCATCCTCATATGTATATTCAATAAGTATCTATTAAATTGTATACATATGCAAAATTAACATAAATTAACCCTGCAACAGTATGTGCTGAATGGTTCAAGCTAGAGACCAACCCAACTATGTTAAATATAGACTAGCGCCCCAACATTTTACTTTTTATTATGGCCGGATTCCCATAACAATCAGTTCATTTAGGCAGATAGTAGTCAGATTTGGCTTCCGCAATTTAATTAAAAATAGAAGTGCTATAACACCAGCTCAACTTCAGGTATAATAGAAATAAAGTTAAGATTACCATGGCAAAGATCCTGGGATGTTTCTAACATACATTGGGGCAGTGATCACTGACACCTAGTGGAACTACTCCAATAGCCCTGCATTCATCAGGCGAATTTGGGGGAATAAAATCAATTAACATGGACGTAACAGGCACCTTAAGATCAGGCCTTGTTGGCATAGTGATTTATTGTGTGAGATTTATTTCAGTATAGAAGTCATTAACACTGTCTGGGTCCAGGGAATCCAGGTTAAAATCCCCTAAATTAATGACTTCGGTTGAACCAAAGAGGCTAATAAATCAGTTAAAGGGCGTAAACAAATTATTCTTAGCAGAACGTTGGCAATAAAGAAATACAGCGCTAATAATGTTTTTTTTAATCTAACGTAAGACTTAAGTTATTATTATTAAGAGACTGAGAGATGGTGCTTTGCGTAAGTGACAATACTGGCCCCTTTTCCAATCTGGTCTGAATA
This sequence comes from Esox niger, assembly GCA_016801105.1. Taxonomy (NCBI): domain Eukaryota; kingdom Metazoa; phylum Chordata; class Actinopteri; order Esociformes; family Esocidae; genus Esox; species Esox niger. The sequence goes on from JACXGJ010012472.1 coordinate 3,038, forward strand.
CATTGCAACCACCTAGCTCCATATCTGCATAATTTATCTTAAGGTATAACCAGGTTCTTTTAATATTCAATGTAAAAATCGAAGAATCAAAGGAGTGGTTCTAAATCGGGGGCTGGGCTTTGTGTACACATTCTGCATGTTTTCAGGGATAGAGGGGCCTCATAGATAGCCGATCTGTCCTTGCTGGTAGGTAACCTTTCATTTAGAAGGCATTTACCTATCAGTAGACAGATGTCACTTCAAAGAGTTTCAGGAAATAAAATTAATTGATGCATTCTTGTGGGAAAAATAATATTATATACATTTTATTGCCTACTGAGCTCAGGAAAATTCTTAGTTTGGTGAATATTTTTTTTACATCTGGATGTTGTCATTCCATTTGCATTAAGGCCATATTCTTACAATGGTTTCATTTAAAAACTTTAAATGTGTTTCCCATTGAAGGCATTACTGAAAATTAAACAAACAACTACCAAAATGTTAAAGCACACAATGGCCACAACTCAAGTATTTAGAACAAATGTTCAGTGTGACAAAATCATCACAGTTCCTTGCTGTGCATGTCAGTATAATGGGATCCAGCACCATGTGTTTTTTTCTTAACCTGCACTCTAATAAAAAAAAACAAGAGGAAAATCTGGTCCACTTCACCAAGTCTTTAGTGAGCATTGTTACTTACACCAAAAGAGTTTCAGTCAGGTGTCTAGCTAGCAAACCATACTGCAAAAAAATAAAATACAAAATAAACAATTTTAACAAATATTTGTACAAGACTAAATAGGCTAAATGCCTTGAACCAAAAAGCAACACAAGTAAACAATCAAATAAAAAATTACAAGAAAAAGCAGTACTTATGACACCCTACTGAAAAGTTTCATAAACTCCACATGAACATCAAGTCACTGAATGTTTTTGTACAAAAACTATTTATAGTCGAGCATAATTTCTGAAATATAGCAAGACTACTAAATGATTACAAGAGGGTTTCATGCAGTAACTACTGTCACGATTGTCAGGTAGGGATTGTAGAAAAGGTGAAATACATTTTAGCAGCTTGACCCAGCAACAAGGAGTTTCATTTTTCCAGCAGCGCAGCCCTCTCATCCTGCTGAGACTCCAACTCTAGAAGGGCACTGTTGCGATACATCAGGAACTGAATAGAAATCTGAAGAATAGATTCAAGGGAATAAAAGATGCTGAAAGCTGATAAGTGGTCACTCTTAAGCCCTGGAAAGGAAATTAATCTCATTTGTAGGCAAAGACAGGAAGATCTGAAACATAAGGTCATGCTAACAGCATTACCCTGAACCTTTAACACAACTACACAAGCCCTATTTCTACAATTTACAGATGAAGAAAACAATTGGTGAAATCTCAAGGGCAGTCAGTCACTCAGTAAGAGATATTCGCTCTTCTTGGTGGGCTCCGCTTATGCGGTCCGGCATAAAGCTTTTCATCAATAGACTGGCTAGTTAAAGGATACTGACGGTTTAGCTAGTGCTGGTATCCAGAAAAAAGCTATATGAAGGACGCAAACATATTTTTTCCCCAACAAAAAAATTATGAAATTACATTGTGTGACTGCGGAAGATAACCAACCGTTCGGTAAAATTTTGAATAGGAATCTGTTTTGAAAACGTTTACTATTTGTCTCTTAGTGATTCATTTCATTTATAAAAATAAAAGTGTGTCACACATTTTCTGTCAATCAGAAGTGTAAGTATATCCTAAATAAAGCCGCCCTTAAACTTGACAATGACACTGTCCATCTTGAGACCGCCTGTATAGGCTGGGGGCGTGTGCGTATGCATGATGAACCGTAAAGGGCGTGATACACCTTCCACATTGACAAGCGATGTGTGCACGGCTAAGCTGCATGACCATAGAGAAAGTAACATTTATGTGCATGACTCATGGTATATTCACACGGTTGAGGGCATTTCGGAGAGCCAAAGCTAGCATCACCCAGAGTGCATCACCCAGAGTGTTGTGGTAGTGTTTGAGGGTGTGCAAGAATCATAACTGCAGTTAGGTGTTTTTGCCGTCACCTAAATGCCAACAAAAACATAGAACGGAACGTTGCTTGTGAAAGTTCTGTTGTTTTTACTGTGTGGAGAGTATTTCACAACAACATACACAAAATTCCCAAATCCCCAGTGATTGGCACGGGTGATTTGTATAAAATTGTGAAATGTTTTCTTCACCTCCCAAGGATCCCATGCATATCCCGACCAGCCACTCGCTTGCCACGCTTCCCTTCATTAAAATGAATTGAGCCATAGCCCTATCACAAAGTGTGCACATACCATCAGTGAATTCCTTAAATCTGATCTTATGGCTGACCCAAACCCTAAGAATCCAAAAAGCTAATTTTGCTTCCAGGAATGTTGACAATATAGACAATTTTGACTCTGGTTGTGGTTATGTAGTGGAAATTGTACACACGTTTGGAGAGGCCAAGCAGGCTATGTAATAAAAAGGATACCAGTAGATCTAGGGAGAGGGTTCCAAGGCTACCTACAAGCCAGGGTAGGTGGTGGATGACGTAGCTGCCCTCACCCTGGCCCTGTTCAGGGTTCTTCAGAAGCACACTCAGGCCGTATGTTGTATTACCCAGGATGACCAGGGCAAACAGGAAGTAGGACACACCCTGCGTCGACTTCCTCGTGTACTAGACACAAAAATGTACATTTAGAATGAGGTTTTGCTAACACCTTACAATGATGTGCCTACTCAATATTCCTCAGCACCCTCCCCACTCCCTTTCTGGACTTACATTAATGTACATCTGTGGCAGTCTGGAGCAGAGGTAGAGCACAGAGGATATGGAGCCAATGGTAAACCCAATAATCTCCTTGGTACTGAAAGCCTGGACACATGTTTGCATTTCACTCAATTAAAGGCAGGCCAGTGGCCAGAGCCAAAACAGCAAATCAATTATATAGACTGGACTGCACAAATCTTCACCTTAATACCGTTCACAGTGGTTGACAGCAAGGCCCTTCCTTTAACATTTGAGATGACCACATTCTGTTGGGACCCTGTCCCAGGTAAGGCCACAAGGCTGGCAGAGAAGCCCAGGACATAGACCAGACCAATCAAATTCAAGACCAACCTGTCTGGGAAGTTGGAAAAAAGGGTTAAGTCATCAATATTGAAAGTCACTGCCTCAGCAAAGTTTTACAACTACAGTATGACTTACTATGTCACTGGTTACCACAGCAAAAAGGAAATGAAAGTGTTTCGAAGTAAGCTTCCGCTTGCAATGCAGCTTTTGTGGCTGGGGACACCCACTTCGAATTTGTACGATGCTGGTAATGCCAATTCCAGAGATGAATAATGGCTTGTTGTGAAAAACAAACCCAATAAAAATCTAGGTCCCATGAAATCCCCATTTACAGCGTGCCTGCTGAGAGGAGACTAAAACCAAAAAGACAGCCTCAAGGAGTCAGCTTTGATTTACCAACAAGTAGTAGCTCAATTTGATCAGGCCTAGTTTTGTGGCAAAATCTGACATTCTCCGCTGAGATGTCAAACATCCCTATGCAACTGAAATTAAGTGCTTGCCAGTCACACTGTGACATATCAGCAGAGATGCCGGTGACATACTTTGCTAATGGAAGCCCTAGCAAAGATCTTTTGACATGTATGAAGTGTTAAGAGCTGTGTAGACTACTTTTATTAAGCAGAGGAAACATACAGTAACGTTTTATCAACAGTTTTAGCTATACTAGTACTCAAAATCGCAGAACACGCTGAATGACGTGAATAACCTTATATGCTTTTTTCAGCTCAATAAGATATTCAAGAAGTGTATTCATTGGGGTTGAGATGTGAACCTTAAAGAGCCCCCATGCTGTTCAATTATAAATACATATAGTTACAGCCCTATGGCACATCCTGCCCAAAATCTGAGGCTTAAAATTTGATTATTTATAAAAGACCTAGAGTTTAACTTTAAATAACAGATTCTACATTGTCATGTAGAAATAAACAGATAAGATTCACTGAACTGTTAACTGGATACCATAGCACGCCTAATGGCATTTTTATGAAGAGCATTTGCCGAGTCAGCAGAACATAAGACATGATCAGTCATGTGTTTTTGCATTACAGTTTGTGTGACATCCCCACAAACTTTAACTCAACGTTATATGCCTAAACACTTCTGAATATACAGTCAATGCGTGGAATGCACTGACCAGTGGCTTTTGATTGATTATTGACAAAACACATCCATAAGCAGGAAACTTGGAACAGATCAAATACATTATTGTAAAAAAACTCACTGTTGTTCATCTTGTTCTTAGCCACGTAGTAAAAGTACATTCCCAGCATCAACAGGTCAGCCAGGACATAATACACAGCTGTGTACGTCTGTGTGAGAGAAAGGGGAAAGAGATTTCAAGGCGGTAGTTGTACCCTTGTTACAGATGAATATCAATACACTTTGTTTCACTAACAATTTTATAGACCTATTCTCTCATGCTTACAGACACCAGAAATCTTTATATTCTTCCTGAAATCTTATCAGTAAGAATTATTTTCCTAGGTTACCCTCTATCGTAAACTGTCAATGTCCTCAAATGTTTTGGGTAACTGAGTAAACGTCAGGACTGTAAAGCAAAAACTTTAAAGCTGTAAAAACTCTGGGCAACTTCCAGAATGGAATTACTGTGAAATCCGAGGCTGTACCCACTCTAAGTTACAGTTTCAGACCGTGGCCAATGGGCTATTTTAAAAGATTTTAGGCCTATTAGACAAAACAGTGGATCAAATCCTAAAACATTTTCATGTAGTAATAGCTTATTGATTTAAATTATGTTGCATACAGGAACTTTTATCTGGTGTTCAGTGTCAGCTTACATTCAATGATATATGTTTACATTAGAGTCTGACATTCATTCATTCATTCATTTACTCATCACTAATAAAATCCATTATAAATGACAATACAGAAAATGTCATTAAAATCATATTGACTAGCCTCTGCTTATTTCCAGTATATAACCAAGCCAATCTTTAAAATACATCACTGTCTCTAAATTGGAGCAGCATTTTCAGCACTTTATGATAATGTATGGAAAATACATCAAATATAGCAATATTTATAATCAAACTTTATTTGAAGTTTTGAAAATAGGCTATATTTGACTAAACATTCCTTGACATGGTAAGGTATTCTTGGTCGAATAACCTGGTGTGGTTCAAGAAATTTTAAATCGTTTGCTAGGAAGTCAAAGAAAAAGGTATCAAATGAACTTGTTAAGAAAACATCTCAACACTTCTTAAGGACCTGTATTTTGGTCCTACCCGTTTTCCTGTTTCACTAGTAAAATCCATGTCATCTATTCCCATGGGGAAAGACCAAGAACTCACAAATGAAAAGACACAAAAAAGTTGATAATGCACTCCTTTCACGTGATGACAACACTGGAATTCCCAAGCTCTTCCACACTTCAGCTTTGCTAGAAATATATCAAACAATCACCATTTGCCAGGCTTGTTTGAGCAGCCTAAGTTAAAGAATAAAACACTTGTAGAAGGTGATCTGTACATTCAGACAGCTTCAGATGCCTTGGACCAACGTAACGAAGATTCAGGGAAAGTTTGATTCATAGACACTCCGAAAACAAAACCAGAAAATAGCCTAATGAACACTGCAGGTAGCAATATCAAAACAACAGAAGCTTTAGTCAAGCAACCAGCAAATGTGTTCTGTGTGGTTACTTTTTACTCACCATCATTAAAAATGGTAAGAACTACAGCTCAGTAGAACCAAAACAATGTGGATGACTTGTTCACATACTGATTCTCTACAAACACCCTTGCTCCAATGAGTCTACTATGAAGTAAGGAGGTATATTTTTACCTCTGGCAACTGATGATAACCAACATTGTCATGGGCAAAATCACAATTGCGATTGCAATTCTAGTTCAACCTGGGTAGTCCTGACTTTTTTTTCTTTTTTTTGTCTTGGGGGGGTACAGAGTCCAGGGTTCTAAAGGCTAATATTGATTGAGAAAGAAAGTTGTCACTTACCTGTAGTGGCAGTTGGTCAGCTAAGAATGAGCCTACAAGATTGCATGAGTCACCCCCCAGCCACAGCAGCAGAAACCAGATGGACAACGCTCTATCCATATTCCCACTCTTACAAGAACTGTAGTACTGCCTGCATTAATGAGAAAAATGGGAAAGTGAAGTTGGTGTCAATGAATTATAAATGGGCTGATGAATTCAAAATCAAGACTTACGGTAGGGAAGAAACCATAAAGCACACTATGGATAGCAGACCAAGAGCGACGCTGGCCATGTCCCTTGAGTCCTGGGCACATTCCCCAAGGCCTTCCCAAATCCATACGGATCCATTGGGACACACAGAGCTGAAGTTCCCATTAATGTTCCATCCAAGGGACCCCCGCGTTAATACACCATCATCAGACATAATATTCAGGCTCATGCTAGTCAGAGAAAAGAGTTTAAAATGTAACCTGCTATGCATAGACTAAACGGCAGGTAGCTAGACAGTCGGTAGACAAACAGCATTAACTAGTTGTATGCGTATTTCGGTAGACATTTTCGCATCGCATTCTAAATGTTTTGGAATGAAACGTGTCATAAATCGTTCTTTACAACTAGTTTTAGCTGGACAAAGACGCTGACAGCAAGCCGGCTGCCTTTAAAAGCTAACATATAGCTATGCTTCATAGTTACGACGGTCAAAAATGTAGTACATATTGATCTTACCTGATTCTCTGCCGTTGTAACATACAGGGAGGAAACCTGGAGGCCTTTGTGAAGTCTGTTCGCTGACTGGCTTGTAAAGGGAGAAAACATACAGTGCAGTAACTTGTAAACAATGTTGTTGTTCCGAGTGAAACGGTTTGAATAAACTACCCATCGTCAGAAAAGGCGGAGCTAGACCGTATGTGTCAATTTTAAGTCGCATCATACAATAACCTCACATTCGTTTGTAGAATACATTTTTATAACTTACGTTGCACCTTGAAATAAATTGCTTGACAGACATGCATATGCTTCTCAACTTACAGAACAGTGACAACCTGTGTCTATTAATTCACATGTTCGCCTGACATATCAACAGCCCTCGTTAGCTGGTCTATCCATTTGCCTGGTAATTCAGCCATTCGTTTACAGCCGACCTCCAAATCACCGCACCAACATCTCCAAAAGATCTACACGCTTTGCATATTCCCATAAAACTGTGAAAATGAAGACCGTATCATGTAGACAGATCGATGTTTATTGCGGCCGCAAACGTTCATTTTCCAGCTATTCTACCCGTCACTGTGATCACAGAAATGTACAAAAACAGGACAGTCGCCATCTCATAAAAGTATCACTACGGTATTCCGACGAAAGCAAACGTAATAATTCGCGTGAAATTGTTTCTTGTTAAACAGTACGGTAGTCTTACCACCTTGGAAAAAGTCTCAACCCTCATGAACTTCGCCTGCCTCCTGGTCGTGGGAGTCTTACTTCACCTGTCAGCTGATCTTGCTCACCTGACTGACAACTCAGCACAAAACTACACTGATGATAAAGAAAACTGGCAACAGTACGCTGATCTAGTTCTGAGTTTATCCACAATGAGGATGAGCCAGACGCAATTCTGGAATTTTAGTTTATCCTTCAAAATAAAAGTATAGCAAATATAATTGGGTGGTGGAAAATTCGATACCGTTTAAATTACCTTATAGGTTAATTTGTTATTTATTTTTGCCTAGTTCCCTTGCATCGTGGATAAATCAGCGTATGACAAAAGCTTGCACTTAACCATTTCAGAACAATGGTTTAAAATCAGGATTACAGGAATTTTAGCTTGTTTGTGTGGAATAGTACTTCTGCTCGCATTAGGACAATAAACACAGAGTGATTACACAAATAATTTTGAAGGACTGCATGGGGCTGCAAATCTGTGGTTTTCCCACTCCCAGCCTTGGGACCCTGCTGGTTTACACTTCAAAATGATCCTGATTAAGTACTTTGGGCTAATGTACATTATGAGCTAATAAAACCCTAGGTAGACTACAGGCTTGTTTACATAATACAATATTCTGAGACAGATCAAAGATTTAAGTTCACTTTCTTGTGGAAACTTTAATGATATTCATATTATCTCGAGTTGCCACCTTTCCAAGGTAGTGTGCACTGCATTTTTGATCCAGCCATGTGCACACACCGCAAACTACGATAAGACCATCCAGTGTTTTCTCTCCTAATGTAAAAAGCCCTTTGCATAATAATTTGTCATTTTTGAATTTACACTGGCATGTTCGATAAGTATGTAGGATTGTGGCCATCATTTGCAAACCTCAGAGGGGGCTCAATCAAAAATCTGGCACATGCATGGAAGATGGTGTTTTGAACTATTGTACAGCAGGTAAAAGCAATTAAGGAAGGGAGCAACAAAGTTGAATTATTTTTCTTTGAACAGTCCAGTGGCAAATTTTTCCAAGCATCTTGCAGGATTTGCCATTACTGGGCTTTGGATTTGGCTGCTTTTTTTCTTGTCCCGGCCCAAGTGGTTCTACATCTACAATTATGTTGAGGTTAGGGTTCTAAGTTGGCCAATCTAACAGTGTTCCATCAGCAGACGTCACTCCAATAGGTGTTAATCTTCACAAAGTGTTTGGGATCATTATCCTGCTAAAAGGTGTGTTCATTCTTTGACCAGTTGTATCTCAATTTAAGGTTAGATTAATCAAATTTCTACTATAATTGAGGTGATAAACTACCTATTTAATAGCTTTTTGCACATCTTAAGGTAAACAATAATTCTGGAGGATGCTGTATTGGTGTGTTAATATATGGATATATCCATCTTGCGAATATTTGTTCAAATAACCAGTTTTTTTTTGTTCTAATGTTCAGAAATATTAGGCAGACAATATAGGCTAAATCTCAACCAAATCATTCAAAAAAAACATAAACAAGGCACTGGGGAGCTACAACAAGCATTTGAGGGAAAGAGCAAGCAAAACAAAGCAACTTAAAAAACAAAAAGGCAAACATGCACAGAACATTATAAGCACAGAAGCTTTCAAATCTATAATATCAAAGATAATTTTGTTTTTAATTACAGGCCAGTAAATAGCTCAACAGACAGTGTCTACTATTAAACAGCATTATTATTTTTTCAGAAATTAAGTCATGCCTTGCAATATGGATATAAAAACTATTTACAGGAAATATTTGAAGAACATTTTATTTGTTGATGAAAGACCAAACAAGCTACTGTTTTTTTCCTTATTTGGTTTTTCTTATTTACAGCCAGTAAAATATTTCAACAAACACCCAATACAAATACTTTGTAGGTAATTAATGTCAAACTTTATAGTACATCAAGATTAGGGAAAATGAGAGTTTCAGATGTTTTATAAAGCATAATAGATTTACAAACATTATCATAAATGATAATCAAAAAAGATGCATTATTAATTTAACTACTGAAAACAAATCAAACTTTAAAATCTGTACAAGCATTTTCTTCAACATCCATAAATTGCCACAGAGGAGAAAATGGACAAGGGGAAATTCCATTACGTCTTCAAAAACTCAGTTTGCTGCATACACAGAGTGATTTCATTTATATTTTACAATAACTCTAAGAGGCAAAGGATGAAATAAACATGACCTGTACATTTGTACAATAGGTCCTGCAGTTGACGTAGGTTGTCTTAAAAAAAATAACCCAAAGGAAAAAGCGTGTGAGATGGGGAAGACAAAATCCTTTCACTTCCACAAACTTTTCTTTTCATCTGTTTTACAACGATTCTCACTTGATGTGCAGTGTCTTTTCATCAGTTTTTAACCGCTTGCGTTTAGGCTGCACAAACTCATCTTCTGAGTCTTCTGTGAGATCCGCCTCCTCTCCTTCTGCAGCTGGGGCCTCTGGATCCTCTGGTACTTCGGGAAAACTCTCTCCTGGGTACATTTCCAGCAGCCTCTCCTCAAAGTATAAACTTACAGCTTTTCCCGCCTCTGCCACCTCCGAGTCCGCCTGCCAGAATGGGGGGAGGGCAGGATTGAGGGGATAGGGTTGGGGGGGCACCATTGAAAAGGGGGTTGGGTAAGGAATGGGAAGAGAGGGGGAGGAATACGTTAGAGTTGGTTAACATTCCTAGTGGCAGGGTGGCCAGCCGAACCTTTCCCCTCCATGTGTATTAGAAACAGCTTACCTGCACATTACTCTGTTTCTCCTCATCATATACCTGGATTATTCGAGACATCTAAAAGGGGCGATAACAGTACAATAAAAGACAAAAAAGCAGAAGGGGGGGGTTGCACAGCACAAACAGGTTAGGTAACAACCCTGTGTACTGTCACTACCCGTCTTTGGGTCTAGGTAAATTACACCCCGTAGCAAATTGCTGCACAAATGTGGTTTGCGTCATTGTCATCAACTTTTGTTTAATTTACTGTCTCACCTTACGGAGGTTCCGGACTGTGGCAAGATTTTTCCAATACATTTCTAAGCTTGGCTAGTTTACTTTTTACATACGGTCTGTTTAGTTGGCTGCTTCTGACTGCTGGAGAATTCTAAGCAGCGGTCATTGCCTTGCTGTGAGTCCTTGGGTTTTTCGCATCCACTCCCTGTCCACTCGGATATCTTTACTAATTTAGATGTTGACAGTCCCTTCAGCAACACCAGGTAAATCACTTTTGAACTTGTAACATGCATCACATGCCAGTTTAGGATATCATTTCTGTAAAAACGTTTAAACCCGTGATGGAGGCCAGTCTTGAAACGAAAAAGGCCAAGTATTTGATTAAGTATCATAGAAAAGCTGTATTATACACATGAAGACTCAGTACTCAGAACAGGACAAAAAAAGAGATCACATTTGCTTTAAATAATATACACGATACAAAACCTACTAGTTTTTACTGTAATCTCTGAAAGAAATTATCAAGTTATTTAGAATGACAAATCAAATCATCCAACTAACACATTGTTAAAATAATAATTGCAAATGCTTCATGGATCTGCTTGCTTGGTTAAATCATAAAAGTAAAATGAATGTCTTATGCTAGCAGGAAATAACGACTTCTTACAAAATGAATTCCCAGAATTGGTAATTAGATGAGTGACCGTAGAAATATTCAGTTTGGAACAAGAGCAATTAGATCTGCAACACCAAACAGTCTAGTGTGAGTACACAGAAACTGCTCCTAGTCATCCAGTGTTAATCCATGCAAAAACATAAGTAGAGTCAACCTTCTGAATGTGCAGTCCCTCTGACCACATATGCTAGGGATTCTCAAACCTCTCTTGATGACCCCCCCATGTCTCAAATTGGTTGTAGCCCTGAACTAGTGCACCTGATTCAAGCAGTTATGGGCTTTGACTAGTAGATTCAGGTGTGCTAGCTTTGAATTACATGTAAAATACATGGAGCAGCTTGGGGTCCCAACGGGAGGTTTAACAACCACAGGCATACCAATTTTGTGGACATGTCTCGTGCATCTTTTTAAATGTCACTCAGCACCAAACCCCTCTGTCTGGAAGTCATGCCTACTCACCTCGTTGTACTTGGCACAGTTGCTGAAAACCAGGCGCACATCTGAGACGAACTCCTTGGGGTTCTGGTAGTGCTGGGAGTGCTTCAACTGCAGCTTCTGTTTAACCAAAGTTAAGTCCATGGGTTTCTTGATGATCTTGTAATAATTGGGGATCTGGTAAGAGGAATGCTGTGGTTAGAGATACATTTTGGCTAAGGTTGCGCTGTGGGTATAGGGTAGAATCAAACAATTACATCTATAATAAGATACGGATTCAAAGCTGCATAACAATCTCCACCTAAAATGTAGCATTTTCTCTTCATCGTTTTTGTAGTCTTTGTTGTCTTATATCTTCAAACATTTTTGTGGTAATATATTTTGCATTTTCTGCTAAGCTATCATTTTCTGTGTATTTGGAATGTTAACATTAAAATACATCATCCTGCCAACACATTTACATTTAAGTAATTTGGTAGATGCTCCATTGCAGATTATTTCAATACTGTGATTTTATTGAAAGCATGTTTTTTTTATTTATTCTATAGTTCATCATCAGTAAACATTTTTTTTAACTTGTATGACATCACGAGACCCTCGAGACCCATAAAATGGACCTCTGGCCAACAATCTCATCAAATAAAGTGCCTAGACAACAAGGCATCTACCAGTAGCCCTGTACACAAGCCCCACTGCCCAGGCTGTGCCAGCTTCACCTGGTTCTCAATTAGTGTCACTTTGACACACGATCAGCTCCCCTCAAACAACAAATCTTGCCAAATCTTACACAGATCACTCAATTTCTACTGAAGAGAAAACACAAAGTGTATAAAATCTATATCTTCTAGAATTTTTTTTAAATGTTCCCAAACATAATTTCTGCAACTTTTGAAAGCTGATCAACCTTATGTGAGAGTGAATATAGTGCTGTTACAGGTTGTAGAATAAGTTAGAATTCCTCATTATTCCTGCAGCCACTGCAAACAGTGTGTTAGTGTGCTTGTCCAACTGGTTATGCCGCTGACTTGGATTCTGTTTAGTGACTCTGGTCACAGCCGACTTCAATTTTTTGACCTGCTTGTCAACTGACCAAGCAAAAACAATAACATGGCCCAAAGGTTTTTTTTGTCTTATGACCACCTGGCACAGCCAGAAGAGGATTGGCCACCCCTCTGGATCCTTTATAGATTTCTTCCCAAGTTGGGATCTTACTATGGAGTTTTTCCTACCCACTGTGCATTAACGCTTAATGCTTGCTCTTTGGGTTTTCAGGTTGGGTAAAACTGATGCAAGAAGGGCTTTATACATTTTCTTATTGTTATTTCTGGGATTCAGCTAAATTATAAAGGAGGGAGCAAATTATGTGCATCTTCAAGTCACTGAATTTTCATACAGTAGAGCCTGTCCCTGAAAAGATCATGGAACAGATAGCATGGCATGGCAATTGTGCATCACAAAAGAGTAATGAGACACAAAGACAAATCTGCAGTACCAAAGGTACAGTTCACTATATACTGTGATTTCACTGCCGCGCTTATAGGACAAGGCTGTGCTTAGCTTCTTCAGCAGCTGTTCTAATGACCTGCTGACCTCATCAATACAGAAGGTAACAATTCTTTGTAGCTTTTGGACTCAAGTTGCAGCCTAACATTGTACAACAATCAAAGAGAACCGAATAGGATAGACAGGGAAATACAAATGGAGAGATGAGCTGCTGGGTCATGAAGGCAGACAGTGATCCACAACACACAAGCACTGCTACTAGCTGAAAAGAGCAAGTTGTAGGTTTTGAAATGGATTCCCATATCCAGACCTAAACAAAATAGAAAGGCAGCTTCAGAAACCCACAAATGGTGCCATGTTAAAGTCAATCTGCATGGAAGACTGGATCAAACCTCTGCTACAGCAATGTGAGAGACTAGTCAACCACTAGAGAAAGCACTCGGTTTCAGTCATTGCAGCTGAAGTGGGCAGAATCAGATTATAAGAAGTAACCTGCCTTTTCAGAAGCAAACGATGTCCATAATAATGGTTGACAAAATCAATTACAGTGGATATAAGAAGTCTACACACCCCTGTTAAAAAGATAAATCAGAACCTTTCCCACCTTCAATGTGACCTACAGGAACAATTCAATTGAACAACAAACTGAAATCGTTGAGGGAAAAAAAATAAAAAATACAATACCTGGTTGCATAAGTGTGCACACCCATAAACTAATACTTTGTTGAAGCACCTTTTGATTTTATTACAGCACTCAGTCTTTTTGGGTAGAAGTCTATTAGCATGGCACATCTCTTCTTTGAAAAGCGCTGCAAATCTGTCAGATTGCGAGGGCATCTCCAGTGCACAGCCCTCTTTAGATCAACCCACAGATGTTCAATTGGATTCAGGTCTGGGCTCTGGCTGTGCCATCCCAAAACGTTAATCATCTTCTAGTGAAGCCATGCATTTGTGGGTTTGGATGTGTGCTTTGGGTCGTTGTTGTGTTGAAACGTGACCTTCATCTTCAGCTTTCTAATGGACGCCGGAAGGTTTTGTGCCACAATTGCCTGGTATTTGGAACGGTTCATAATTCCCTCCCACCTGAATAAGGCCCTGGTTCCAGCTGTAGAAAAACAACCGCTAAGCATGATGCTGCCACCACCATGCTTCACTGTGGTTATGGTGTTCTTTGGGTGATGTGCAGTGCTGTTTTTGATCAATTTTGGAAGGATGTCCAGTTCTTGGTAATGTCTCTGATGTGCCATATTTTCTCCACTTGATAATCACTGTCTTCACTGTGTGCCATGGTATATCTAATGCTAAGGAAATTATTTTCTACCCTTCTGACTGATCTGCGGACCATGGCTTTTGCTCTGAGATGCAACTAAGAAAACAGCTGAACTATATTTGTGATTAATCAGAGTCACTTTAAATTATGGCAGGTGTGTAATGACTTCTATCTAAATTAGTTTGAATGTGATAATTCTAAACACAGCCACATCCCCAGTTATGAGAGGGTGTGCACACTCATGCAACCAAGTATTTGTTAGGTTTTCATTTTTCCTCCTCGAAGATTTCAGTTATTTTTTCAATTGAATTGTTCACATTATAGGTCACATTAAAAGTGGAAAAAGTTCTGACATGATTTATCTTTCTCATTCTTTTACATCACAAAAAAAACTTTTTAACAGGGGTGTGTAGACTATACACACACACACACACACACACACACACACACACACACACACACACACACACACACACACACACACACACACACACACACACACACACACACACA
>JACXGJ010012473.1:0-17847 GCA_016801105.1 Esox niger
TATCCATTCTTTACATATGTGTGCAAAAAAGTTAACCTTTCACCTTTTGCTCCATTTGTCAATCTTCCTTGACACACAATATGGTAATGCTGTAAAATAAAAATCCAATTCACCACAAAGAACAAACAGTAGACACACCAACTGTTTCTGAAGCCCAAGGCTACAAGGCAAATGCAATAAACTGGTGAATCAAAACACAATAAAGCATATAAACAATGCTTGATCAGAATTGTTTTACATATACATTGTACATGTGAGAGCCAGTTCTGCTCTTTCATGGGTTAGAAACTGAACCTGTACAGTGTGATTGTAGTGTGGTAACAGCAGGTGTTTGCTGTTGTCTAGTGGAAGGTTACAATATAACACTTATCAATGAGTGGTGACAGATGACGGCCCACCTGAAATCGAAAGTATTTTTTTATAGGTCCAGGCTACATTGTGAGACATACAAAAATATTAATAATCTTTTCTAAAAAACAGAAGAGGAGACTGGAATTCCGCAAGTTAGATATCACTTGTAAAATTACAACCGGTTTATACAGGACACTACAAAACATTCAGTATTGGTTGTAGTTCACGGTACTTGCCAACCCATGCAGAAATGTAAAGAATAAAGTAAAGATTTTATTTCCTGTTTATATTTTATTTTCCTGAGTGACAGAAATGTTGTCAAATGGACTGTCAAATTAGCATTCTGATGAATATGCTGTTTTGAAAGTTAAACACAACACGTGTAGCAAATGCCTCATTTTCAGGGCCTCATTTGATCTTAACACATGGGGCCGAAAGCACATGCTACGACTTTAGACCACCCCATTCCTTATCATATTTCCCAGCATGCTCTACTGCAGGTCATGTTTTGCATAAATATTAGTTGATTGACTACTCCCAGGTAGTAAATATTATGACCTACATATTGTTAACAAATAAAAATTTACTGTACTCTTAACTGAAATAGTTGTTCCAGTTTTAGTTTATTCCTGGGATAGTTGATCATGCTTCTGTGAGCATTTGAAATGCTTGCAATAACATTCTGCTTTGGTTGAAAATATCAGAGCAACCTGGGCTCTCATAACACCTGAGCACTGCCACAGAATGATTGACTCCATGCCATGCCGCATTGCTGCAGTAATTCAGGCAAAAGGGGCCCCAACTAAGCATTGAGTGCTGTACATGTTTATACTTTCCATGTTCATACTTTTCAGTTTGCCAACATTTCTAAAAAACATTTTTTGTGTTGGTCTTGGGTAATATTCAAATTTTCTGAGATACTGAATTTTGGATTTTCATTAGTTGTCAGATTTAGTCATCACAATTAAATTAAATAAACAATTGAAATATATCAGTCTGTGTGTAATGAATGAATATAATTTCCAAGTTTCACTTTTTGAATAGAATTACTCAAATAAATCCACTTTTTGATGATATTCTAATTATATGACCAGCACCTGTAAATTTCACAATTTCTGTCAGGGCATGCAAACCTATGAGCACAACTGTATTGCCTGTATGGTCAGATGGCTTTTAGTATTTATGGGGTGTATTACACAGAGTGTACTGATGTGTTGATTGGAACTTTGTGATTGGTCATTTAAACTTATTTATGAAGCCCTTTTTACATCAGCAGTTGTCACAATGTGCTTCTACAAAACACCCAGCCTGAAACCCCAAGGCAAGCAACAACTGAGTTGATGCATAGTGGCTATGAAAACTCCCCGAAAGAGTCCAAAACGTATGATATAACACAATAACAGCAGCATAAAACCTTTGGGCTGTGACACTGTAGCCCAATCCGTGCGGGACCCTGGGTAGTGAACAACAGACATGAAGTCAGTCCAGACATATTGCCCAACATCAACCACTCTGAAAGATGACCAGTATTGCCCACAGAGTTCACTTGCTTGAGGGCCATAGTGGAAAAACAGTAAGCCAGTGACTCAGACCTGAAAGAGCATTGAAGCTGATTGATGACACATGATTCTTCACTACTGTCGAAGCTGTGTGGTGATGCATCCGCCTGGAGGACAATTCAGGGTGTTTTCTGTCGTCAAGCGAGGTCGGGTCAGCAGTAGATGTAGCCCATGATGTCTCTACACTCCCAAGACATCAGCCAAGCCATGGACAGTCCCAACCCAAAGGCTCTGAAGGATTGGTAGTCTTTTCTGGGTCCCAGCAATAGGGTACAGAGTGTGGTCATTAGTACTGGTTCTGAGGATGGATGTAGCCTAATATTCTTCAAAGACGCTGGCATTTTTCAAAGACGCTGGCATTTTTGTCTGGTTCATTGATGTTGATGACCAGGTTGGGGTGTCCAAGTGCCACAATGACATTGAGGATGTTTGTGACTCCCCTTCGCCTATTCTCCTTCGTTTTGTACAGGTCGCCATGTTGTTTTATTACTAACAGCTGGCTTCCTTTAAACATCTAGAAATATTCCTCTACTATGTGACTAAAAGCAGAGCTGGCAGAATACTCACATACACATGAGAGATAATGCCTTGAATTAACTTAAACTGGAATGACTGTTTCAGTAAAGGGTGCAGTAAGTCCATGCAATCTTTTTTTTTGTTTACAATATGTATGTAATCATTATTTTAACCTGGGAGTAGTGAATCAGATAATATTCATGCACAAACATAGATAAACAAAATATGTTACAAATGTCTCAAAATAGAGCATGCTGGGAAATATTAAAATGAATGGGGTAGTTCAAAGTGGTACGTGTGAGCTTAGGCCCCATGTTTTAAGATTAATGTTGGCGGTCAAGGTAAGTCATTGGTGACAAGCGGTATTGTGTTTAACTTCGTTTCGAAACAGCATATTCATTTAAGTGCTCATTTAGAGATGTCCATACATGCTTCTGTCATTAAAGCATCCTCTGGGTGATGACTAAACTTCAAATGAAAAAAGGCTCTCTGGAAAAGAGGAAATAAAATCACTAAATTCTTCACTTTTCACGCATGCAATACAAAATGCAGTGAACTACAGTCAAAGCTGAATGGAGGAAAGAGTGATCCAGTCAAGGCTCAATGTCGGCGATTAAGGCTTGACCTTAGAACCTGTGTGGAGACTGTACAGAAGCATCTGTATAGTATTGACAGTTCAGTGGTGGCATGTGACCAGACACACATGGTGGAGGATAGGCAGGTATGGAGGAGCTGAATTAGGTCAGATAGGCCCTAAACCATGACTAGACACAACTATAGATAATACAGAAGAACTTGCCTAGCAACAAGTTTTTCTATCTATTCTCTTCACTGATATACTTTATACTGGACATATTCTCATATTCTGTAATATTCTGTATTATCATAAAAACCCTCTGGAATAATAGAATAACTTAGTTTTTGTTATTATTTTCAGTTGTGACTTTAAAAAGTTGGAAAAATCAAATGGTAGCAGATGTTCGTTCATATTTTCTAACTTCAAACCTATCTTTTTAAAGCCATATCCCTCATCAGAAATATGTCACTTACAGCCCTATATGGCCCCACCACTTAAAAAAAATCCTAGAATCTCTATTGATTCACAAAGTTTTCAACAAGCCTGTATGGGGCAGTAATTATTACCTTTCCAATGACTACATGCAGTGGTGTAGTGCAGGGTATATACACTGGTAAATGCTGTGTACCCACTTTTCCAGGCATTGCTACACCCTTGCCTCTGTCTATAGATGCATGGTTACTGTATCGCTGTTGGGAAACATCTTATTAATATGGAATGAAAACTGTGACCAACTATTCCCTGTTGAAATTGGTGTTTACCCAACAAAGGAATCAGTAACCAAACAGTAACCATCAGTTCACAAGGACCTGCCTCTGCTCCCGACGTGACAGGTGCCATGATAATGAAAGGATAAGTGTTATTTATTTCACCTGTCAGTGGTCATAATGTTATTACTGATCAGTGTATGGTGTGTAATGGGAAGAGGGGTTTTGTACAGTGTGTAATGAGAATAGGGGTTTTGTATGGTGTGTAATGAGAAGAGGGGTTTTGTACGGTGTGTAATGGGAAGAGGGGTTTTGTATGGTGTGTAATGGGAAGAGGGGTTTTGTACGGTGTGTAATGGGAAGAGGGGTTTTGTATGGTGTGTAATGGGAAGAGGGGTTTTGTACGGTGTGTAATGAGAAGAGGGGTTTTGTATGGTGTGTAATGGGAAGAGGGGTTTTGTACGGTGTGTGAGATGGGAAGAGGGGTTTTGTACTGTGTGTGAGATGGGAAGAGGGGTTGTCATTTAATGAGAGAACTATGAAGTTGCAAAAACTACAACATAAATGTTACATTTAGGCCAAAACAAAGACCGACAAGACACACCAGAAGAGGAACTGAAACAGGGACAGTGATCAGGGACCCAGCTGAGAGTACTGGTAACAAACAGGTGTTTAATTCATTTGCCAGGTGGAATATATTTCTCAGTCTGTGGCCGACTCTTCTGTGTGTTTTTGTATAAAATTAAGGGATAAAATACTTAAAAAATTCCTAACACGGATGTTCTCTGTGAATAACAGTGAGGCCTGACTCTTAACTGCACTTTTTGGTGAATATTGGAAACCAATTGGCAAACTGAATCAACATTTATTTCCAGATATGGTAGCGCAACTTTATTTTCCACATGCATTTGTCCTAAAGGCAGTAGAAAAAAAACTGCATATCTGATGTTTAATACAGATAAATAAATGTAATGTCTTACGTACGTCTAGCCTACTTTTTAGCCTCTATATTGGAGATTTGCAGTTGCTTCATTGTTCTGCATAAGCTGTTTAAGTATTTTATATGAAGAGTTGTTTAGGTGCCAATTAAACCGTCTCATGGGAGCAGTCGATTCACTGAAATGACTCAGAATGCCCATCATTCGCCCTGACCACCACTGGTATTACAATGTCAATAGACCACCCACATTGAATAAACTGATGACTGGCGGACAACGCCTGTCACCTCTGGTGACGTGTCTTAATCAAAACATTTTAGATGTCACCGAAAATTTTATTAACATATGTCTAAATCACAGTTTAGATCATCATTTGATGAGTTGTCCATCCCTAGTGTGGTGCATGGTGGGGGAGTGTTTTTTTTTTGTGGTTTGTGCATGATGAGGAGGGGGGGTCCAGAAAGAATTGGATACTGACACAAGTTTTGTTATTTAGGCATTTTATCAAAATATAAGTTGCATTTTAAATAATCAATATGGGCTGAAAGTACAGTATCCTCAGCTTTAATTTCAGGGTATTCACATCGATATTGGAGGACGGGTTAAGGAATTACAGCTCTTTAATTGTCAGGGGTGCAGGGTAAATCCTTTAATAGTGCAAAAACAAAACTGAGTGCCGTGCACTACAAACAACAGAACAAACTAAGACTAGGCGTACGGGCAAGAGCAAACATGAAACAGGAGCAAACATGAAACAGGAGCAAACATGAAACAGGAGCAAACATGAAACAGGAGCAGTGAATGAGAGGAATAAGCCTAACTGGTTTAGATCAGGTCAAGATGTATTGATGTGTCAGTTATTTTGTGATCACACATTATTGTACCTTGTTACATATACAAAAATGTTTTTTTTGCTGTACAGACTTTTACTGATCTTCTGTTAGTGTCTGTCTGTCTCTGCTTGCAAACATATTAAACTGTCATTGTGTTAAAGGAATTCCATCTCTCTGTTTTACATGCTTTTGAATGAGTTCTATATAGGTGACTTTCCAGTTGCCACTGCGGAGGTCTAGCGAGGAGAACCAAGAAGATCCCCTAACCAAATCCAGCAATTCATCGATGTCTGGTATTCTGTATGAGTCTTATCTAGATTGCCGGAGTTACTTTGTCACCATTGGTAATCATGAATCTAATAGGGTGGCTATGACATGTGGAGATCCACATAGATCAGTTCTCGAACCGCTTCTGTTCAATCTCTATATGCTACCTGTGGGCCAGATTCTACAGAACAACAACGATAATTACCACAGCTATGCCGATGATACTCAAATATATGTCTCTCGAACTGTATGACAACAGCTCAATAGCCCTGGATGAACCAAAATTGTCTACAATTAAACAAAGATAAAACTGATCTTATTGTGTTTGGCAACAAAATTAAAAGAACAAGTATTAGTAAAGTGCTGGATTCTAGGGCTCTTAAAACCAGGAATCAAGTGCGTATTCTTGGTGTAGAAACAATGTATAAAAACTTAGGATCGTTACTTTTCTAACAAATTAACTGTGATTCTGTGCAGGTCAAAAGACTGTGTTGCCCCAAATTTCAGTTGCTTCAAGCTGTTTCGCAGGGTTCTATTTCTTTTATATAAAATCTAACAGCCAATCAAATTACATTATTCTAAATCACTGGTCAACTGTTCACATTCCAATGTGTACATTCCATTTGCAACACAGGTTTTCCCAGGTCTTACAAAATAAACTCAAAATATTATTACTTCCATAGAAATGGCTTCAACATATCCATAGAAACGACATCAACAACCTTGCCACTTCTCTTTAGGCCGAGCCATTTTTGCCGTTCTTGCAGAAGCAGTAGGTATTCGTGAGTCCACCTTCAACCTTCAACAACCTCCTTCTCTCAGTAAGAGAATTGAAGATGGGTCGTGGCTGGGTCGTTCAGCATGACAACGACCCAAAACACTCACCCAGGACAACTAAGGAGTGGCTCCATAATAAGCATCTCAAGGTCATGGAGTGTCCTACGTAGTCTCCAGACCTGAACCCAACAAAAAAACTTTGGAGGGAGTTGAAAGTCCATATTGGCCAGCGACAGCCCCGAAACTTAAAGGATCTGGAAAAGGTCTCTATGGAGCAGGGGGCCAAAATCCCTGCTGCAGTGTGTGCAAACCTGGTCAAGAAAGAACTACAGGACACATATAATCTCTGTAATTGCAAACATTGGTTTCTGTAACAAAAATTAAGTTCTGCTTTTCTGATGTTTTAAATACTTATGTCATGCAATAAAATGCTAACTAATTATTTAAAAGTCATACAATGTGATTTTGGGGTTTTTTGTTTTATATTCCATCTCTCACAGTTGAAGTGAACTTATGGTTAAACTTACAGACCTCTAGATACTTTTTAAGAAGGAAAACCTGCAAAATCAGCAGTGTATCAAATACTTGTTCACCCCACTGTATCTATATATAATATTGTGGTTGTTTTTATTGTTTGTTTCCAGGCTACTTGCTCCTATTACTCAGTTCCACATAAACCACAACTATGCACGGCAGCAGACATTCCAAGCATTCCTGTGGTCGGCAGACAGGCAGTTGACAGACATGATGAACACCCATTTCCAGCTGTCCGGGTGGTTCGCTACAATATTATAAATTGAGTGTTTTCTTAAGTAGAAAAGACCTGTGAACGACAGACTCGTTCAGTTTTATTGTTCAACTGAAAAAAATTTTCTTTAAAATGTCTGGCAGCGGCGTTCCACATAAAGATATGAATTTGTTGTCCTCCAGCTTAGTAGCCTACTCTCCTTTAAACCGTACATTCACAGATAGCTCAAGCTGGCGGCATTATAAAGACATATTTGGAACGGATAATGGTACAATAATGAATTGGTAGAATTTATGTATTATTTTCATTATAACCATATGAAATTATACCATGAGTGTTTGCTTCAGTAAAAAAGACTGACTTTTTAAGTTTAATCAATTGAACAATTGTTTAGGTCAGTTAAACGTCTAGCTATGGAGTTCTACCCAACATTTGAATGCACTGTTAGTTTTATATTCGCAAAGAAAACTAGACCCAGCCAGTAGAATTATGAAGACATGTTTGTTACTGATTATTGATCTCATGGTAGGCCTAAAACAGTAATTTAGTAGTTGATTTTCATATTATGGATAAACAGTTAAAATATTTCATTGAGCATTTGCTTAAGCAGAAAATATTACTTTCCTGCTCCTTTGAACGGTGAGCATTCATTCACCACTAGTGGGTGCGGCTATGTACATCACTGACTCATATGAATGAAATGAATCTGAGTGAAACTAATCTGGTCATTCAAAAGAATCGTTTACAGCCCCCACAGAAACTATTCATAAAAAATGTGTGTATGACATTTGTTTTTAAAATACACCTAGCAAGTAGTTAGTATTGAGTTTTGGTTAATCTTCTGTAGAGTATCACTACTAGAGAGAAGTCCCAAACTCAGATCAGGCTGTTATAGGCCATAGCTGAAATTGACCAGATTTGATTATTGTGTAGCTAGCAGTTTTGATGAATTTGATGTATAGAAACATTTACACTAGTGATACGCAATTTGCAAATGATTTGTTCTTTTGAACAAAACTTTTTATTAACTTGGTAGTTGAATTGTATCTTTTTCAGCTTCAGCGCTTTGATCAATGTCTATGTACATTTGCAGAGAAAAATAGATCAGGCCATGAGCATTAGATAGACATATATATATAACTGGACGCAGGCCACAATAATGAATATAGTTAGTTTATTACTGATTGTCATGATTAACACAGATGAAAACAGGGACCAAGAATTCGCTTGAAAAGATGGACTGTGATTGACCGACTGGTTCAGTTTTAACGTTCAATTGAATGATTGTTTCGTGCATTGGTACATCATGAAGTGGAGTTCAACCCAACATCACTGAACTGTCTTCCAGCTCAGTCCTCCTTCAAACAGCTGATAGTTTTATCTATGAAAACAAAAAAAGACCAAGCTGACCCCATTATAAAGACATGTTTGTTAACGATAATTGGACGAATGGTACAATTATTAATGCGGAAGTTGATTATTAATAATAAACATCAAATTATGACATTCCATAACTATACATAGAGCCTACCAAGAGGCCTACAGCAACTCTGAAGCAGTTGCAGGAATTCATGTCAAAGAGTGGTCATTGTGTACATGTGATAACAATATCACATCGCTGCTCTCTGCCAGAAAGTTGTCAATTGGAAGATTTACCTTCCAGAATGTCAATGATCCAAAGCGCACTGCAAAACTGACCACACAGTGGTTGAAGGAGAAAAAGGTGAATGTCCTTCCATGGCCTAGTCAAAGCCCAGACTTAAGCCCCATTGAAAATCAGCAGTCCACAAACGGTCACCTTCAAATTTAACTGAACTTGAGCAGTTCTGCAAAGAAGAGTGGTCAAATAGTGCAACGACAAGATGTGAAAAGTTAGTAGAGACATATCCCAACAGGCTGTAATTAAAGAAAAAGGTGGTTCAACAAAATACTGAAACAAGCGGGTGACCCTTTTTCTAACTCGGTGATTGTTTTTTTATTTTTTTCAGTTAAATCTTTCGCTTGGATGTAATAAGTTGCACTGAGTAAATACAGCTGAATGAAACAAAAACTGTGTCGGTCTTCATTTCAGGCTGCAAAGAAACAAATCTTATTTTATTTTATATGCACTGTATATTACCTATTTAAAATGAACACAGAAAAAAAGAAAATTTGCTTGACTTGCATTTTTATTTAATTTAGAAAAACATACAACATCTGTAGGTAAACCTCTAGATGATATAGCAAAGCCTAACTCCGCCTAGGCACTGTTGTTACTGTGGTAACTAACGCTAACTCGGCCACTGTAGCTGTCATGTGCAGCCCGCATGGGTGCAAACATGGTAGGCAGAGGTTTTCCCATGGTTCAGTTTAAATATTCCAGGCTGGTTTCAAATACTGTATTGTAGGTACTATTTATTCTGGCCTTTTTAAATTCTTTGTTTAAAGTCAGTTTGTTTAAAGAAAAACTTTTGGTACATTTCCAAAAAAAGAAAATGTACCGTCTGATTGAGTAAAAAGCCATTTGATAACAATCAGGTGTCCGTGCTCCAAATGTCTGAGACAGGGTTTTGGACCTCGCTGCATGCTGTGGCTGTGTTGCCCTGGTGGGTGTTAGGGAGGTCTGGGCTCTGGTTCAAACCCTTGCTGGCCCCTTCTACCTTCTGTATTCACATTTTGGGTCCTGTGTAGTTGGGGGGTAGCTTTATTCTCTCCTGATGCCCCCTGGATAGCTTCTGTTCTTGCTATTTTAACCTCTTCCCTGAGCGGCAGCTGGGGAGCCTCTCAGACACGTTTTGAGGAGGGATAACGTTTACAAATGGGATGTATTTTTTTCCAGCTGAGGTTTTGGGAGGGAGTAACTTACAAATGGGAAATGCGTTATCTGGCACACGAGGTGTGGGGAGTTATAAAGTTTACAAATGTGAAGTGTGTGGCCAATATCTGTCAGCTTTTGTTCAGTTGGGAGACAGTACGTTTCTAAATAACATATTCAACTAAAATAACTGTACTGTAGACAAGTATTCAGAACAAGCTGGAAAAAATGATGTAAAAAGTGTACAGTCAAATTTTTGTTGATGTTACTCATAGACCACATTGTGGAGGAAGAGATTCACAATGGCAGGACTGGAGAGGCATCAACAAAACAAAGGTTTATATGAGTGACAATAGCATTAATATGTTTTTCATCCTTTCTTTCATTTGATTCAATCAGCATTGGACATAGAAACTAATTTACAAAAAAAACACAGATACACCAGTGACAATGTTGGTTTGGGGAATCAAACTAACTTAAATGTTTCAGTTTCGGACCTGTAGAAGTGCTTCGTTGAGAATGAGATGGTAAGATCGAGTTTGTAAGACTGAGCAAGATCTAGTCTGTAACATCATTGACAATATGCTGCAATAAATAATTGAATTACTCTCCCCATTGACAACCGGGTATGTGATCATTATTTCAACCACTAAACGAACAGCTGATTTTGAACAGGCCCATGGCACTACGCCACCTGATGGCTAAATCAATGACACCGACCTTACTGGAAACTTGTACCAACAAGTCTGTTTTAGCCAATATTCCACCCAGCGCATCAATGTGGATGCATGACTCATCAACATACAGGTTTTTAAAGTCTAAAAGCAAAACAAGAGTATCTAAATGTTGGTGATAAAGGAAATAAATAAACATAAAATATAAGTATGCCTCTAAAAAGCATTTGTAGCATTAACATTTATTTAACATGTAACAGTAATTAATAGAGAACCATCTTAGACTGTGGAGTAGCACATGTTGTCTCACATCTTAATACACTTAAAGATGTTCATAAAAACCAAAAGTTTGTCTGCATGACCCTCAGTATTTCCTCATTAAAATGCCAATCAATTTATAATGTTTTTGACATGTGTTTTTCTAGAATTTTGTTGTTATTCTGTCTCTCACTGCTCAAATAAACCTATCATTGAAATTTTGGACTGATTATTTCTTTGTCAATTGGCAAACGTACAAAATCAGCTGGGAATACAATTATTTTTCCCTCACTGTATATTACAATTGGAATGTATAGATGTGCAATCAAGGCAAATGCAATAGAAATGGCTTATCAAAATGGGCAATTAAGGATTTTTTTTAAGTATTGAGTATATAGTGTATATTACAAGTGGGGTAATATTTCTGCAGGTACATCATTCTAAAAAGCATACTAAATGTGCAAACGAGGAAAAATTGAAGGAGTAAGGTCACATGTGCAACCTGGATGCAGAGATGTCTACCCCGACAGTAAGGTCCCGGGGTAGACATGCTTATGTAACAACTGTAAAAGTGAAAGCACATTGGCAATTCTAAATGTCTAAAGAGTCAAATTGAATGTACAAGCTGCATATTCACCTAAGATGCATGGATAGCAGCAGTGAGGTTCCTGAGGTACACAGACCTGTAACAACTGAAACGTTTCAATGTCAGCCATTGGAAGGCAGTGTCAGAGTTGTGGAACGGAGTAGAGCCACAAGGGCCCTGAGAGGCAGGGGGGTACAGTTAGTGACGACTCACAGAGGTCACAGAGTTCTCTGGGTCACAGAGTTAAGCAGGGTCACTGTAGATGGAAACAAACTGTTCCTGAGCCAGCTGGTGTGGGATCGAAGAGACCTGTATCGCCTGCCTGATGGTAGGAGGGCAAACAGTTTGTTGCATGAATGTGAAGGTTCCCTGATGATGCCACACACCCTGTGCAGACACAGCTTGCATTGGAGGTCTGTGATGGCAGGAAGCTGGGCACCAGTGATGTGATGGACGGTTTTCACCACCCGTTGCAAGGCCTTCCGGTCGGCCACGGACCATCCACCAGATCACACTGTGGTGCAGTTCGTCAGAATGCTCTCAACGCTCTCAAAGGTAACAAGTGTATATTCAGTGTATATGGTCCTCTTATGTCATTTTTTCCTGTTTAACTCAAGTAAAGTTTATCTGTCAATCATTAATAAATTTATTAATATTAGTCTGATTTTTAACTTAAACAGAATATCATGATTTTTGTGAAGAGTTGAAGAGGTTCAAGACAATGCTGAGTTCTGAACTCCCAGAAGAATTCTAGGGTCAAAGGGTGGAGCTAAATTTGATGAAAGGGGAAGAGCCAATCAATTAATCATTCAGTTTGAGTCAATCAATTAATCATTCCTCAAATGAAACCAAAAAGCAAGAAAAATGCAAAGTTCTGTTCATCTTTGATGGTCTGGATGAGTGTCGATTGCCCCTTGACTTCAAGAACAAGAGCTGTTGTGATTGTCACAGAGTCAACCTCGATGGATATGCTGCTGACAAACCTCATCAAGGGAAATCTACTTCCCTCTGCTCTCCTCTGGATAACTACCAGACCTGCAGCAGCCAATCAGATCCCTTCAAAATGTGTTGACCTGGTGACAGAGGTGAGAGGGTTCAATGACCCACAGAAAGAGGAGTACATCAAGAAGAGATTCAATGAGGAGGACCTGGCCAGCAGAATCATCTCACACATAAAGACATCAAGGAGCCTCCACATCATGTGTCACATAACAGTCTTCTGTTGGATCGTTGCTACAATCCTTGTGTACATGTCGGCTACAGATGATAAAGTAGAGCTGCCCAAGACCCTAACAGACATGTACTCACACTTCCTAGTGTTTCAGTGAAAACACAGAAATGTGAATAATGACAGAAAAAAAAGAGAAAGACCCACACTGCAATAGAGCATTCTGACACTGGAAAAACTGGATTTTCAACAGCTACAGAAAAACATTTTCTATTAAGAAGACTTGAAAGATCGTGAAATTGATATCAAAGAAGCATAAGTGCACTCAGGCATCTGTACACAGATCTTTAAAGAGGAATTTGGGCGGCACCATCTGAGTATTCAGGAGTTTGTAGCTGCTGTGTATGTGTTTCTATCATTCAAAAATAACAATAAAATTCTTAGTATGAAAAACAATCAACCATTATAGGACATCTGCTCTGGAAAGTACCAGAAGAATATTTGGGCTTTCTTCATAAAAATCTTCTCTGCCTCTCAATGGAGTAAAACCAGAAGCATTTATGAGGTATACTGACAAAGACCAGAAGCAGCTCACAGAACCATGAAGAAACAGTTAAGTACATGAAGGAGAAGATCAGGGAGAATCCCTCTTCAGAGAGGTGCATCAATCTGTTCCTCTGTCTGAATGAACTGAATGACCATTCTCTAGTGGAGGAGAACCAAAGATAAGTTCAAGAAGTCTCTCCAGGAAAAAAAAACTGTCACCTCTGGTCTTTGTGATACCGACTTCAGAAGAGGAGATTGATGTTTTTCACCTGAATAAATATTCCACCTGAGAGGAAGGTTTTCTGGGATTACTGGCAGTGGTGAAAACCTGGCAGCAACTGCAAAGTCATGCAAATCCACGTACATGAATACACACACACACACACACACACACACACAAACCATCAGATGAGTTCACATGAAAATGATGTAATCTAAAGAGGATATTTAAAAGTTATTCAGAACTATTGTTCCGATTGTAACATCGTGATAATCTCTTTCAATTTGGAGTGTGACATTAAAACAGAATTTCAGTAAAATTAAAAGTATTTCACAGGATTTGGCAAAAAATTACAGATTTTATTTTGCACTACACAAGGAGGATTTTAATGAAAGAATCAGATTGTGAAATCATGATTGACTCTTACCAGACTGTCAGGTTGTGGAATCAGAGAAAGACTGTGGTATAAACCCTTCACACCAGAAAGAACTGGATCAGAGTAACAACTATCTGAAGGATACAGGAGTGGAGAAGCTTTTGGCGTGGCTGACAGATCTACAAATATAATCTATAGACTCTGAGATGAGTAAAATTAAACAACTACACAACTGTCAAAAGGGGAATGTGAGGAATCTTTCCCAGAAGCAAACATTTATCAGGTAAACACTTCCTGATTAAGTGAGCAATGTGATAAGAATCAGAACAGCTTGGTGAAACATTCTTGTATGTAAATGCCTCAACTATCTTGTAACTTCTGTAGGTTTGTTCAGATACGGTTAGGCTTTAATAGTCATTTGATATCCTGAAATAGGAAGTGGAGGACTGTTCACCCCTCTAAGCCTGATTCCTTTCTAGGTGTCTTCCTAAATTTCAATCTTTCTAGAGGAACTTTGGAACTTGTTGTCACTCAGTGTGCATTACGTTATTGGTGTGAAAATTGTCCAGACATATCTGTCAAAATTTAAAACAAGAAAACTACATGAATGGTGGAGAAACCAAGAAACATATCTATTAAATGTAATTCTGTAAGTTTAACCAACACTGTCGACTGCTAAGGACAGATTGCTGCAGCGACCAGCACAAATCAAATGTAGCCTACCAGCAAAAAACAAGGAAATCAAACATCATTACCTATTCAAACAGTATTGCCAAGTAGTATAACGTCTAGCAAGGAAAAGCAGGAATTTTCCTTGCTAGGAAAATATATATTATTGAATTGATGTGTGTGCAGAAGATGATATAAAACTACAGTATCTCATGCCATTTAACAGTATTGAGGTGTACAGTCCCATCCAAAAGTATTGAAACGCCAAGGCAAATTCCTTTGTATTTGATGGTCACTGAAGACATTTGGGCTTAAGATCAAAAGATGTGTATAAGACAAGAGATCAGAATGTCCTAGTATTCACATTTAGATGTGAGAAACAATGTAGGACTTATCACCGTTTGTATTAGACCACAGCATTTTTTATTAATCAAAAGTAATTGAACAAATAATCTTAAAGTAAATAACATGACATTTTTTGTGGCATAACCCTCACTTGCAATAACTGCCTCAAGCCTGCAACCCATCGACACCTTCAAACTGTTACATTCTTCATGTGTAATTCTATTCCAAGATTTCACTGCAGCGTTTTTCAGTTCTTGTTGATTTCGGCGTGTTTTGTCCTTCAGTCTCCTCTTAAGGAGGTGAAAAGCGTTCTCTATTAAGGAAAGGTCAGTTGATTGCCTTGGCGAGTCAAAACCTTCCCCTGTTAACCCCTGATGAAGTCCTTTGTTTTGTTGGCAGTGAGGTCATTGTCCTGCTGCACGATAAACATCCTCCCGATTAAATTCCATTAATTTCTCCGTAAACTGGCAGACAAAATGTTTCTATAAACTTCTGAATTCAGTCTGCTGATACCATCATCAGTTACATCATAAAAAAATATTACTGTGCATGTTCCAGATGCAGCCATGCACGCCCAAGCCAACCTTAAAGGGTACAAGTACATCACAACAGGTCAACACAAGAATGAAACATTCCAGGATTAGGATCCCACCACCACCCAAACATAACCTCCATTCTCCATTGTTGACCTGAGTGAAGAACTGCAACCTAAAAGGGAACAAGTAAATCACTAGAAGCCAACAGAAGGATGGAACATTCCATGAAGAACATCCCACCACCACCACAGCATGTTCGCCAGCTTCCTTGGTTGACTTGAGTAACAAAACAGCAACCTTCAAGGTTACTAGTAAGTCATTACAAGTCAAAGCAAGGATGCAGCCTTCCATGAAGAAGATCACACCACCACTGCAGCGTGGTCGCCAACTTCCTTGTTTGACTTGAGTGAAAAACAGCAACCTTAAAGGGTACAAGTAAGTCACTACAAGTCAAATCAAGGATGGAACATTCCAAGAAGAACATCCCACCACCACCGCAGCATGTTCTCCAGCTTCCTTGGTTGACATGAGTGAAAAACAGCAACCTTATTGTGTACAAGAAAGTCACAACAAGTCAAATCAAGGAAGGAACATTCCATGAAGAACTTCCCACCACCACCGCAGCGTGTCCTACATCCTTGTTTGACTTGAGTGAAAAACAGCAACCTCAAAAGGTTGTAAGTAAGTCACTACAAGTCAAAACAAGGATGGAACATTCTAAGGTGGAGATCACACCACCATCCTAGCGAGTTCTCCGAATGTTCGATTCTTGTTTTGACTTGTTGTGATTTACCAGTAACCTTGAAGGTTGCTGTTTTGTTACTCAAGTTTACCCAGGAGCCAGGAGAACATGCTGTGGAGGTGGTGGGATGTTCTTGACTTGAGTGAAAAACAGCAACCTCAAAAGGGTGTAAGAAAGTCACAACAAGTCAAAACAAGGATGGAACATTCCAAGGTAGAGATCACACCACCATCCTAGCGAGTTCTCGGACCACCATGGTTGACTAGAGAGAAAAACAGCAACCTTAAAGAGTACAATTAATTCACTACAAGTCAAGACAAGGATGCAACATTCCAAGAAGAACATCCCACCACCACCCCAGCGTTTCCTACTTCCTTGGTCGACTTGAGTGAAATACAGCAACCTTCAAGGTGACTAGTAAGTCACCACATGTCAAGACAAGGATGGAACATTCCATGAAGAAAATCCCACCACCACCACAGCATGTTCTCCAGCTTCCTTGGTTGACTTCAGTAACAAAACAGCAACCTTCAAGGTTACTAGTAAGTCACCAGAAGTCAAAACAAGGATGGAGCATTCCATGAAGAACATCCCACCACAACACCAGCATGTTCTCCAGCTTCCTTGGTTGACTTGAGTGAAAAACAGCAACCTTAAAGAGTACAATTAATTCACTACAAGTCAAGACAATGATGCAACATTCCAAGAAGAACATCCCACCACCACCCCAGCGTGTCCTACTTCCTTAGTTGACTTGAGTGAAAAACAGCAACCTTCAAGGTGACAATTAAGTCACTAAATGTCAAGACAAGGATGGAACATTCCATGAAGAACATCCCACCACCACCACAGCATGTTCTCCAGCTTCCTTGATTGACTTGAGGAACAAAAAAGCAACCTTCAAGGTTACTGATAAGTCACAACAAGTCAAAACAAGGATCGAACATTCCATGAAGAACATCCCAACACCTCCCCAGCGTGTCCTCCTACTTCCTTGGTTGACTTGAGTGAAAAACAGCAACCTTCACGGTGACTAGTAAGTAACTACATGTCAAGACAAGGATGGAACATTCCATGAAGAACATCCCACCACCACCACAGCATGTTCTCCAGCTTCCTTGGTTGCCATCAGTAACAAAACAGCAACCTTCAAGGTTACTACTAAGTCACTACAAGTCAAAACAAGGATGGAACATTCCATGAAGAACATCCCACCGTCACCACAGCATGTTCTCCAGCTTCCTTGGTTGACATCAGTAACAAAACAGCAACCTTCAAGGTTACTAGTAAGTCACTACAAGTCAAAACAAGGATGGAACATTCCATGAAGAACATCCCACCACCACCACAGCATGTTCTCCAGCTTCCTTGGTTGACATCAGTAACAAAACAGCAACCTTCAAGGTTACTAGTAAGTCACTACAAGTCAAAACAAGGATGGAACATTCCATGAAGAACATCCCACCACCACAACAGCATGTTCTCCAGCTTCCTTAGTTGACTTGAGTGAAAAACAGCAACCTTCAAGGTGACAATTAAGTCACTAAATGTCAAGACAAGGATGGAACATTCCATGAAGAACATCCCACCACCACCACAGCATGTTCTCCAGCTTCCTTGGTTGACTTGAGGAACAAAAACAGCAACCTTCAAGGTTACT
>JACXGJ010012474.1:0-17845 GCA_016801105.1 Esox niger
GACTGCTGGTTCTGTGGCTGGCTCAGCGGAGGGCCCGGCCCGAGACTGCTGGTTCTGTGGCTGGCTCAGCGGAGGGCCCGGCCCGAGACTGCTGGTTCTTTGGCTGGCTCAGCGGAGGGCCAGGCCCGAGACTGCTGGTTCTTTGGCTGGCTCAGCGGAGGACCCGGCCCGGGACTGCTGGTTCTTTGGCTGGGTCAGCGGAGGACCCGGCCCGGGACTGCTGGTTCTTTGGCTGGCTCAGCGGGGGACCCGGCCCGAGACTGCTGGTTCTGTGGCTGGCTCAGCGGAGGGCCCGGCCCGAGACTGCTGGTTCTGTGGCTGGCTCAGCGGAGGGCCCGGCCCGAGACTGCTGGTTCTTTGGCTGACCCAGCGGAGGACCCGGCCCGGGAAAGCTGGTTCTTTGGCTGGCTCTGCTCTGGTGTGGTGCTCACGCCCTGTTTTTTAGGACTGGGCAAGGGTGGAGGGGAAGCTTTGCAGGCTTGGTCTCTGGTTCTGGTGTTGGCAGAGTAGTGACCTGGCGGTAAAGCGAGCCCATGGCAGATCAGCCGCTGGTACTGTTGTTCAGCACAGGTCTTGGCTGAAGGCTTACTGGGGAGGTCTTGGCAGGCTCTGGTGCTCTCTCAGAGGCTAACTGGGGGCAGAAGCATCTCTCTGGGGCCTAGCTCAGGTACAGCCGAGGCGCTTGGGCATAGCGGGGCAGGAGTTGAAGGAGTAGCGGTGGTGGTGAAGGTGGCAGTAGTAGTAGTAGTATGCAGGTACCATTAAGGACAATGGAAGAGGCATGGGCACCTTCATAACAAAGCAATCAATGGGTTTGTTTTAAAACAGCAGTCACACCAAGAGATCATGGGATTGACAGAGAGAGATGGAGTCAGAACAGAGATACAAATATAGTAGTGCAAGTGAGAGAAGGTGAGAGGTGTAGAGAAAGGAGAGAGAAAGGAGGGAGAGAGCAAGACAGCGCCTTGATGCATCTCTCCACATACACACTGTCAGGGTCTATTACCCATGCAGTACCCTGAGGTCAGTCACACACACACACACACACACACACACACACACACACACGACATTTTTCAAGGGCTTGCTTCGGTGAATACCAATAGCTTATAATCTGCAGTATGTAAAAGAGCAGCCCTCAAGTCCTCATGATAGATCATCAATATAAATGAGGGTCTACTCAGGCACTGAGCCCCAGTGGTTAACATGCATCAGACTCCCAGGTAGTGGAGGGAGCTTTGTGCTCATTCTGAAATGGCCAAACAAATGTGGCACCACTTCCCCTTTGACAGTGGTCTGAACTGCCACCGTACAGAAGGATGTGAAAATGCATGCGTTGTTACAATATCAAGTGACTGTAGACTGCCCTCAACACACACAGGCGCACACACACAGGCAGGCAGGCAAGGCAGACAGGCACGCACGCACACACAGACAGACAGACAGGCGCACGCACACACAGACAGACAGACAGACAGGCGCACGCACACACAGACAGACAGACAGACAGACAGACAGACAGGCGCACGCGCACACAGACAGACAGACAGGCGCACGCGCACACAGACAGACAGACAGGCGCACGCGCACACAGACAGACAGACAGACAGGCGCAGTCACACACAGACAGACAGACAGGCGCAGTCACACACAGACAGACAGACAGGCGCAGTCACAGAGACACAGTCACAGAGACACAGTCACAGAGACACAGTCACAGAGACACAGTCACAGAGACACAGACACAGTCACAGAGACACAGACACAGTCACAGACACAGTCACACACAGACAGGCGAGGCATGCATGTAGTCTGTGTGGAGGCCACCCCATTAATGGTCCACCCTGGTCATTAAGAGGACTACTCTCTGAAAATATCAATACAGCAGACAAGAGAAGTGTGTGTGTATGTGGCTTGTCTATGTGTGAGCATGGGGCCCAGGGTCTTTCAGCCCATTTTAACCAGGTAGGAGGGGTTAGTCAGTTAGCCAAGACCCCTTTATGGAAAGAAGCATCTAACTAGGAGTAGTGTACTGGATCAAATTATCCCATAGAAACGGGGATTAGTATGCTTGTTCAGCGTTGCCATAGAGATAAGTGGGTTAGTTTCCACGTTAGCGTAATCATCCAGGACAGGCCCGCATCGCAGAAGGATCCTGACTGCCAGTAGAGCGCTCTGGAGCAAACTGGAGCCATCTGAGACACAGACCCCAACCCCGCACCACCCACCCACTTCAGCGGCCTTACCTCCTCCGTGCGGCCCTCACTGCTCTCCCTGTCCCCGTCGGGGCCGGGCTGGGGGGCCCTGGAGCCCTCGGGGACCGGCCTCTCCTCCACCTCCATAGGACCAGGGCCGGACGGCTCGGTCAGGGAAGACTGCTTCACCTCCCTGGGGGATCGGGTGGAGGTGAGAGGGAGACAGGGCGGGGTAGGAAAAGAGAGTGCAGATTGTCAGACATCTGTATGAGGAACCTGTCAACTGAATATACACCGGTCCTGTGGTCCTAACAAGAACATGAGGACGCTGAAAAGATAACCTGGTTGGAGGAAAAACAAAAATGGTCTCCCAGGATAAGGCAGAGGAATAAACGAGACACAACCTCCACCTGGGAGCAGAGCCAGAGACACACCAGGGAGAGAGAACAAGGGTTGGTTGAGGCTTGGGGATCTGGGACAATAACTAGAAATAACTCACAACACTAGACAGCCTGTGACCGGGCACGCTGTGGTCACAAACACACCACTAAACAAACCATACACCGGACACACACCTAACCAAAGACCCCCACACAGGGGCAAGCACTCATGCGATCACTTCCAGGGTAGCAATACCGCCACTGACCCGCAAACCGGTTGTTCTCTATTGCATCGCCGACTTCTAAAGCCGCCCACCGCCTACACTGACTAACGGACAAGTCACTTCTGATTCTGGGGCTCACGCCCTCTCCGAACACACACCTGGAATTGGAGGCTTATGAGGGTCCGGGGATCAGACGACACCTACACCTGGATCCCAGAGGGGCCGCAGAGTAGGAGCCACGAGCCCCAGAACAGCCCATTAAGCAGGAGTAAGAGTGTGCGTGGACCAGTGCCTACTCATACCACTTCCTCCTCTATTATAGTTGAATACATAAATAATCCATTATACCTGTAGTCTACTGCAACAGTGAGACTGAAGATTGTGTGTGTGTGTGTGTGTGTGTGTGTGTGAGAGTGTGTGTGAGAGTGTGTGTGAGAGACACACACTCTCACACACACACACACACACACACACACACACACACACACACACACACACACACACACACACACACACTATGGCCAACAGATGTCTAGTGTTTTAATGATCTCCCACGGCGGGACAAGCTCATTACCGCCAACCCCAGTCATCTGGAACGCCATCAAAAATCCCCTCTCTAAACAATACACGTGGCTTTGTCTGACACATCCATCTCCTCTGAAAAGCAATAACTAACAAGACAAAGGTAGTACACAAGACTGTAAAGGAGGTGGAGAATTCATTAAGACACTGCTGCTCAGGTGAAACAGACAGGAGTGTTCTATACATTGGATTCACCTAGGAAGAAATGTGCAATGTTGAGGAAAAACAATTCCCCAATACTTTGAATTTATGCAATTCAGATAAGAAAAGCATACATTTAGCATAATAATGTGCAGCCCCCCCCCCCCACTCCAAAAAAGGACAAAAGATGTCTGCAATAAGTAGTTGTTGACAATCATTTGGGGCTTTAGGCTTAACATGGGCATGACCATTAAGACAAACTGTAAGATCGAATCCCAGCCTCAAAAAACAATGTTGTTCTGTCCCTGAATAACGGTCAACTCTTCTGTGGATCCCAAGTACACTTCTCCAATCCCAAGTACAACTTCAGGTGGACATGTGTTCAATAGGTGACTAAAGCATTGCAAGCGTCAATTCGCAGTGATACAAGTAGATTCTTTTTTACTTTCCAACAGCCCTAAGAGAACATGTAAATACACAACCTGGCCTGACAACCCAGAATTATTCAGGACACACGCACAATGGATCTTGTTACTTACCCGTTTTTATTTACAGCACTTGGGCCATGTTAGATGTGGCTTTAATTTGAATGGGCATTATTTGCATGGCAGACCAGTGACCAAGAAATATTAAATCTGTGTGTAGGGTAACCATGTCAAAAACACTTGAGCAGCATGCTGCCTAACAAGGCTGATTATCTAGACTTTCAGAAAAACTGATGTTTGTTGTTAGATATCACAGAATACATGTTTGCTTTTTTTACATAAGGTACGGGGTTGCATCAATTAGATGTCATACTTCCATGGTCCACATCTGCAATGCAAACCATGTCCAAAACATCTAAACAGTCTACCGGTCCACGTGCTGCTCAAAAGAAAAACATTGTTTTGTTGTATTATTCCATCTCTAGCTGCATGTTATACAACTAGCCCCAGTATGTATACTGAATAATTCGGGGTCTACGCGCTGGGCTAACACAGCCTAACCAGAAAAACATGTTATGGCTGAGTCGAGAGAAACAAGGAAGTCAATATGTTTAATTCATGAGATTAAACGTTATTGCCGCGCGATTCTCATGATGAAACTAATTATATTACTTATCTACATTTATGAATTCGATAGTAGTAAATCTGAGACATGGGAGTGACCACGGAGTTTCCCCGGCATCTCCTATCCCCTTCCCCCAACACGAGTCGATCCCATCCACACCCCCCGTGGACGTGGAGAGAAAAGCGCGACTCACGTGCACGTCGCATGTAACACATTTAGTCAATTAATCAAACGCCCACGACATTTCAGAGATCGTGTGATTATATGGATCCAGAAAGTCCCTATGGTTAAAACACAACATAAGTGACCAAGTGTGAGCACAGCGCCTTAGCTACTACTCGCGATGAGCTACTACTCGCGATGACGCCAAGGGTATCTAGCAACGTAATGCCTAACCTCTCACTAGCTCTACCTTACCCGTTTTTGTTGCCTTCTGACAGCATATTGCCAGGCTGGAACCCCCGAGAGTAAACGCGATATCACAGTTAATTACTTCGGTCAGGCGTGGATTGAAATCGAGGACGAAAATCCTTATGCAGCTGCGGCGTTTGTGCACTGCGACGGTATCAGAGTAGCAATACATGCACGACGGCCATATTGGATAGCGCACCGGGAGAAGAGTGGTGAGAGGGAGGGCGAGGACCCGTCTCTCTTCTCAGCCAAGGCCATACCGGCTGTGGGGCTGCCGCATTGAGCGCCTGACAAGAAATACGACTACCGCTGCCCTTTGCCTTCTATAATTAGTTATCGTGTGAGTAAGCACTTTGGTTCCCTTTTCAATGTTGCCAGCGTGGGAAAAACATCGTTATATTGTAACAACTTTAAGGTTGGAAATGGTACACGAGATACGTGGAAACACTGTTGCAAGCTCTGACAGAACCAAAAGGAGATGGGATGAATGACCGGTAATCTTTACGTCCAGCATCTTTCAGTTGAAATCCAAATTAACTAGCGATGCACACCCAAAACGCGTAATCTACTCACCAATATGTTGTTTTGCTGAGCAACTATCGTCATTACTGCCGTTACTGACGGTATTGTACTTCAATCATTTTTCGAGATACTGTACTGCTGCTGGATCAACTGACCTATGTGTGGCAGTAATGAGTCGTTTCATTGATAGTTTTACACGGGTAAATATTGATTTTAAAAACGCTTTATGTTGTTACGAGATTATGTATATACGTGCGCAACATAGCCTGGCATCTTTGAACGGTTTTTGACCCAAAAAATCCCTGCTAAACGGTTCTTTGAGGAGCAATTTAAAGAAGTTATTTGAAACATTCCTTTTATATTGTTCCTCAGAAAGGGTCATTTTAATATCAAAATACCATTAGGAATACTGCAGGAACCTTTAGTGTCCAATATGTTGCTGTAATAATTGGTGTGACAGGATGCCTCGTCACTTATTGCTCTAGCAACAACTACTGGATTGTTCATGACTGCAAGCCAACTCCTGCTCACTTCCGGTCTGATCCAGCAACATGATGGAAGTCACAATGTGGTAGTTTATGTCACAGGACATTTTGATATTTTATTTTCCGTAAGACTAGGGGAAATTATGCAGCGGGGCAAGGCAGTAGTCATACATTGAACACCTCACACGCATGCTTTGGTTACAGATTGGGAGACAACAGTCAAACACATTTATTAGGTACGAGCACAGAGGAGGTTAAAGGACCCGAATGACTGTTTAAGCATAAAGACATCCAACACTTGAATGTGGTTAAACAGTATCCTTCCATGTCATTGGTTGATGTTCCAGTTGGTCTTTGGCTGAATTCATCGGTTGACTGGGTTGGTCATTTGCTAACTCCAAATGAGTCATCAAGAGAAATCAGCCATTTATAATGACACTGACTGCTTAAGTATGTAGATGGGCTTAATGCCACAACCCATGATGAAAGAGACATTATAATGGCACGGATACAGAGATGAGACCTCTTTCCATATCTATAGGTATGAGTTAATATTCACTTTGAGATTTTTGCTGCATGGTTACTTTAATAATTTAAGCACTGAGATGGGCCAAAAGAAGCACAGTGCAAAGTCACAAAAGAAAGCATTGATCTCTTTTTAAATTAATTTCTCCAATTATTTCAATGTAACATTTGTGTCCTGTAATCCTTATTACAACTGCAAGCCACTCACCTGGCAAACAGACTGGTATAATGGCATGTCTGTGAAAAATAACTTTAAACCATTGGAACTGTCCAAACCGCAAACTAAACCAAACATTGTAATTTATCCGAAGGATTCACAAAAAAACATACGTGGTTGATGGTGAAACTAATTTTCATAAAGACTACAATTAGCGTCCTTCGGCACACACATTCACATGGCACGTCCTACTTGAGTAACATTTGTAAATATTGTACTTACAGAAGCATCACCACCATCATCAAAATCTGGATGTGGAAATGAGTGTAATTTTTCACATGTGCTAACGTAAGGGTTTTCCATGGTAATGTCCAGAGTGCCGTGGACACCCATCTAGCATTTAAAGTGTCAAAAAGGGCTTTGCCAGTGTACCCCCAGCGTATATACGGTCACCAAACCAAATACAGAGGTATGCTGCTGTTTCACAGGAGCTTGTTATCAAAAACCTGCTTTCTCCCACCTATTCCTTCTTTTAAAGGGGCTGGAGGTGAAAGACATCCTGCAGTGCAATGTGAAGAACAGCGCAAAGCTGACCAAAAATACCAGTCAAACCGATTAGCCCCAAACTTCTACACTAAGTAATTAACTAAGAATGTGCCCTCATCAGAAAACATACAGCAATCCTGGATATATGTTTTAAATATATGTTAAAAGCTGGGATACTTCATTCAAACATCCCAAAATTATGTTTTGACTAAAGCTGAGTTATGGGGCTGAAAAAGTTAACACCTTACTTTTACAGGGTATTTACCCTGTATTTTACCAGCCAAGTTGAATCAGAGCAAATTCTCATTTACAGCAAAGCGAAGAACACGTAAAATTACCCGGAAGTAACATGTAAAACCACCACCAACTCTCAATTGTTGCTAATCCTCTGCTCTAGCCATTTTGATTACCCCCTTCTGCTGTATATCTCAAGATCTTCTCTGCTATCACTTGGCTTCTTCTGTTCTCTGCCTGTCTGCTTAAGCTGAATTCATTTTAAATCCAAAGCTGAGATGTACGCTTCATTGCAAATGAGTCCCAGGTAGGTCCCTTGAATTAACAGACTTAAAATGTAGATTACTATTACCAGGCTCCAGGCACACATTTCCCCTACTGTCACATTTGATGCTACTAATGCTTATCAGGAAACGCCACCCCATGGATCTGGTCCTACCAAATCATGAGTGATCACATTTAAAAGTCTTCCCTAGTGCTTTACCTGTGTAAATCTGATTGTCATTAATATTCTCCAAGCAGGAAGCTACAGTCGTCACTCATGAATTTAAGGATGCTAAACAAATGTTACTCAGGGATTTTCTTGCACATAAAACTCAAAGGCAGCCGCCTACCGAAAATATCACACCACCTCCGTGTCGGCATGGTAAAACATAATTTTGTGCTCATACGCAAAATAGCCTACCAGCGATATTCTGCAGCGAACATGACTGTAAGAGGATTATTATTATCATTTGAATATTGGCAGTGTTGCCAGATGGGTAGGTTTAGCCGAATTGGGCTATTTTTTATGGAGTTTGGCGGGTGGATTTACTGAGAGTTGTATAGATGATTGAAGCGTTTTCGTGGATTTTACAGTTTACTATAAATGATCTGGCAAACTTGCATACAAGACCTTACCGGTCCTGACGTCCCGGAGATGAGTAACATCGGAAAAACAGGTGGAACCTAGTTCACTTTTACACCCAAGCATGTCAAAATATTTAAATAAAACTCGCCTAAACTACATCAAATCCACATAACACTGACTGTTTAAATCACACATTGAGCACAGATATTTTCAAGAGAGTTCACGAGACAAAGATGACTGGTGAAAAACAATTAGATTAGGGTATGTAGGCTACTGTCCCCAGCCACATTTTATATTCAATATACAGCGTAAAAATTTACAAATCACTAACAATATAAATATATGAATATGGAGACACTGGATGCGCACAAGCAACATAGCCAAGTAGCTTACAGCTGAAGAAAATCGAGAGTAGGGGAGAAAGTGGAGCAAGGGCAGAGGAAAGAAAAAACAAGGCAACAGTAATATATAGGCCTACAGCTCTGATGCGTTTTTAATGCAAGTCAAATTGACAAGACCATAGTATAGCAATAAAAACAGACAACAGTAACATTGTCTGTGATAAATGATTAAGTTTGATTTCATATTTTTTTATGCGATTCCTAGATCCTCTAAAGAACAGTCTTAATGCTCAACGGCCAAATGTTTTCGGGTGGCTCAGACAAAATGAAGAGGGAATGATGGGCTCTATTGCTAGAAGCATTGTGGAGCCAATGTGTTTGGGGGCTTAGGAAAACAGCCACGGAGAAACCATAGGCTGGATGCACTCAAATCCTATAAAATGTCTACTAGTCCTGGACAAGCAGAGAACAAAAAACATATGAGGGTAAAATCTTACATATAGCTGTGCTCATAAGTTTGCATACCCTAGCAGAAATTCAGAAATTTCTGCATTAATTTGAAAATATGACTGATCATTCAAAAAACGGTCTTATTTAAGGATAGTGATCATATCAAGCCATTTATTATCATGTAGTTGTTTGGCTACTTCATCATAATGATTACTGAAATCACCCAAATTGCCCTGATCAAATGTTTATATAGCCTTGAATGTTTGGCCTTGTTACAGACACAAGGTGACACACACAGGTGAAAATGGCAACTAAAAGGTGAATTTCCCACACCTGTGACTTTTTAAATTGCGATTGTGTATAAATAGTCAATTAGTTTGTTAGCTCCCACATGGATACACTGAGCAGGGTAGATACTGAGCCATGGGGAGCAGAAAATAACTGTCAAAAGACCTGTGTAACAAAGCAATGGAACTTAAGATAGAAGAGGATATAAAAAGATAACCAATGCCTTGCAAATGCCAGTCAGTATTGTTCAATCACTTATTAAGAAGTGGAATATTCAAGGATCTCTTGATATTTCTTGGTCAGGTAGACCAAGAAGGATTTCAGCCAAAACTGCCAGAATAATATTTCGGGATACAAAAAACCCACAGGTAATCTGGAACACGGTAATTTGGAGTGATGAGACCAAAATTGAGCTTTATGGTCACAACTATAAGCGCTACGTTTAGGAAGGGGTCAACATGGCCTACAGTGAACAGAATACCATCCCCAATGTTAAGCATAGTAGTGGCTCACTGATGTTTTGGGTGTGCGTGAGCTCTAAAGGCACAGGAGAATCTTGTGATCATTTATGGAAAGATGTAGGTGGCATGTTATCAGAAAATACTCGCAGAAAATTTGCATTTGTGACCCTCCAGTGGTTACAGCAGGAAAAAGTGAAGGTTCTGGAGTGGCCATCACAGTCTCCAGACCATTATATCATTGAGCCACTTGGGAAGCCATGCGTTTGTGCAAGATGACCAAAGACTTTGCATGACCAGGAGGCATTTTGCCAAGAAGAATGGCCAGCTATTCCACCTGCAAAAATTCGGGGCCTCAGACAACTATTAAAGACTGCATGCTGTCATTGATGCTAAAGTGGGCAAAACACAGTTTTAAGAACAAAGGGTAAGGAGACTTCTGAACAGGGGTCAGTTCCTTTAAAAAAATATATATTTTGCCGTGTTTTGTTTTATGATTGTGCCATTCTGTTATGACCTACAGTTGAATGCGAATCCCATAAGAAATAAGACATGTTTTACCAATTCTCCAAGGGTATGCAAACTTTTGAGCACAACTCTATGTTTAAAAAAATTATCTAATATGTGAATTTAACCCTTATTAATATTTAACAAATTTGACACTTTTTACAACGCACATGCAACATGGACAATACAAATATTTTTATTCCTCAAAGTTGGTCTAATGTTGGAATGACCAGAACAGTTATCCTCACAGGTATATATAGTGGGGCAATATAATTTGTGTGGGAAAATGCCAGGTATACAGTGGGGTAAAAAAAGTATTTAGTTAGCCATCAATTGTGCAGGTTCTCCCACTTAAAAATGTGAGAGGCCTGTTATTTTCATCATAGGTACACTTCAACAATGAGAGACAAAATTTGATGAAAATATTGAATGAATGCAGCATCCAGAATGCAACGCAGACCACTATGACATTTTCAACGCATTGTTTCGGATTGCTTCATTGACAATTAATGACTTCTGGCGCAACACAACGCGTTTGACGTATCTGGTGGACATCAGGCTTAAGGGCTTGTTAACATTACGAGAAAGAGAAAAAAAAACACTAGACTTAACGTTGAGTTTGCAA
Organism: Esox niger; assembly: GCA_016801105.1. Lineage (NCBI taxonomy): Eukaryota > Metazoa > Chordata > Actinopteri > Esociformes > Esocidae > Esox > Esox niger. Next base: position 10,972 of record JACXGJ010012474.1, read on the forward strand.
AACCATTGCCACAGTGTTGGAATTCACACAAGCATGTTCGAGATGTACCGCGCAGGATTCTGGGCGTGTATACATTCAGACAGAACTGACTTCCCACTTGATAAACACCGGTGGGCTCTATCGAAAATGTGGCGCATGCTACCTCAGGAGGTGGCATATCAAGCCATTATATTTTTTAAATACGATTTATGAATCAAAATAATATATCTAATAAGTTTGCATGGGGAAAAGAGTGTTAGACATGACCACCTTGCTGACATGGTTGCTACTATGTAAAAACAGGAACAACACACATTTCACAGTCATTGCTGTCAGAAATGCCTGATATGACCTTGATAATGTTGGTAGCATTGTGTACAAAGGCTTATGATATGCAGTCTCAAAGGGGCAATTCACCCTGAGGGGACCTTAGGTTGTGTGAATTATGAATGAGAGATTCCTAGGGCATTGAGATTTCTTTCTGCACATAAGTAGCCAGGAGCAAGGAATGTTTTTTTGCACACCAAAATCCACACAGTATTAGGTCATTGTGGATTGAAGGGCAAGCAACACCTGAAAAATATACGTAGTAAGGTTTTGTTTTTAGGCTCGTTATACCAATCGCGATTTTGTGAAGTCACGGTTGTCCTTCACAGAGACGTCAGGTGTCTTTCAGAGATATTCATATTAGCAGATCTATTGATGATGTCAATATTTTTCCTCTTTCTAAAAGACTACAACTCTACGAGCCATTACTTCCTGCTCTGCCATAGTCCCTCACCTCCACACAGGTTTTCACACATCATCCTAGGAGTCTGGATACGGCAGGCGAGATAACTTCATAATAGCAACACAATGGCTTGTCTTCACGCTTTGAAGGATTCGTTTGTAGAGGGATATTTACATGGCTTTTTTACCTGCCTGGTGAAATGTGTTAAAATACAGACTAGTTAAAAATCACCAAAGTTTGATTGATTTGTGCCTTCTTTCTAAACAGTCACTGGGAATGTACGGTTTATTTTGGGTAGGTTAAAAGTTAACTATTGAGATCTGTGACTGGCATTCTACTATAAAAAAATAAATCCTACTAGTTTCAGATATGGATAAGTAGCTACTGTTGTTAAAATGGCACTTAATTTGAGCCTTGTTCATAGAAAACCATATGTGTAGGAATTATTGAGATCTGTGGCTAGTAATGCATAGCCTAATGATGTGACCTATGTCTAGTTACTGTCATTATAATGGCAAATGATTTCAGCCTTGCTTTTTAAAGACCATGGCCTGTGGGAATTAACTATTGATCTATTGCCAACATTCAGCAGTATAATGTATAAAAACGAATGCAGGTACTTTTATTCTGCAACATTCTGGACCCTTTATACATCCAATGTTGGCATTCTTTATAGAACAACAATAATTAGTGGAAAGTTGAGAACATACATTTGTAGCTATTTCTGCTGCTAAATGGGTGAATGTTTGCTTTTTCCAACTATAGTTGGACATAACTAATGCAAAACCTTGTGTTTTTACATATTTTATTTGAGTCTCACTGTGCCTGTGGGAATTAAGAGATGTCACTAATTATAGTAAAATGCCAACATGGTTATTGTTATTCTGTCCTTCAAATAATTACCAGATTTTTTGAAATTTGAGAAAGTATAAATTCTTGTTTCTTCTGGTAAACGATTGTTAATGTTTGCGTTTGTGTTTCTGCCAAATAACTAAAGGCACAGAATTTGTTTGTCAAAAGGAAATTATCAATATAAACCGTCATTGTTAATGCTACTGTCTGTTAGTATGATATATAAGAAAGAAAATTAAATGCGGTGTTTTGCCAAAGAAATTTGTTGTTGTTACTTAGGAGTATATTACTGGCAGCAAGGAAACATAACAAAAATGCACTTTGTATTGTTCTTGCAATTACTACAGCCAGGAGCAGAACACCAAAACATGCCATTTAAAAAATAACTTTTTTTCAGATTGAGCAGATCTTGTCTTTTTAGGACAGCTTTATCATTGCTAACATTAGTAATTTGTACTAGTAGTTGTGCTGTAGTAAATTGCCCTTTAAATTTTGTACGCCTGCCAAAGGGCCTGTTCAGAGAACAATACTTTCATTGGTATTAACAAGACTTGTCACTGGATTTGTGTCAAGTACACATGTTAGCTAGCTAGTTACTTACTCATCAAGATTAGCTAGCAGCCTTTTGTCGGAAGATGTTCAACACTATTAAGCATTGGTTAGCAGCATTACCAATTCCATTTCACTGGCTGGCTTTGATATGTCGTTAGCTAGCTCTGATACATTGTTAGATGGCATGCTAATTTCTGTCAAACTTAAAATAAATCCCTTTCTCAGGAAACACTAGCTATGGAACTCTGTTTGGATTTGTGACTGTCAAATAAAACCACGACATGTCAAATAAGCTTCTACTTGACATCAGAAAACAAAAATCAATGACATAATGTTGTATGTTAGGAATTTGGAATAGCTCTTGTTAGATTAAGATTGGCATGTGGCTGGAATGAAACAAGCCTGAAAACAATTACTAGAAATGGCAGTCATTTTCAATACTATTAGGATTGATTTAGTAATCCATGTGATTTGTTCCATTGAAATCAACTCTTATTCAAGAAAATAACTTTAAAAAAGCTAACCAATTACATACTCTTTTTGCCTATTTTGGGAGCGCAAATCAAAATGCTTTTGTGCCAATCACAGTGCTTTGATGGCATACATTCCTGTTGCAAATGTGAATAAAAAAGTGTTTCTACATATTTCAATTAAAATGTTCCGATAACTATTAGTGTTAACAGGCCTTAATATAATAATTGGCTAGGTAATGTTTTCTTTCAGCCACTATGGACAGCTTAAATGTGGCAAGAAGGGGCCTCCGGAATTAGGACTTAAAATGAAATAACAAATACGGATAATAATAATAATAATAATAATAATAATAATATGCTTTGGGCCCCAGAGCAAGTGCCATAAATTCCCGTCAGTAATCAGGCCCCGACTGGCACCGGATAGTGAAACATGAAAGAGCAAAGGCTATTTGCATTTTTATGGGAAAATTAAGTTGTAATGGCAACAACTAAATGGATGAAATGTTAATTTTATACATTATAGCAGCAATGAATAAACTTTAGTTCACTGAATGAAAAAACTGAATAAGGTAGGACAAGTTAAAAAAAAATCTAAAAGGTAAAGTAAGTTGAAATATCAATCAATGTTCTCCCCTCAGCACACACTGACCCAGTCAGCATGAGAAGGTGAGTTTAACTCACCTGCACCCAGAGAGACACACTGTCAGTCTGGGGCATCGGTATTAGCATGGCAGGATCATCATTGGAGAGAAAAACAAATGCAGGTATGAACTTGAATCCAACCTACTGCTCTTAAAGCAAAATACTTTTTATATCACCAATCTCCTATCCAATAAATCTGAAAAAGTCGGATATTTTTTCTCACTAATACGGAATATATACAGTAGGTATATTTACCACCAAAGCCAGTTATAAACGAAGCTATCAACCACACTAAGTGTGCCTAAACATTATAAAACTTTAACTGAGTAATTTTGATAACTGATCTCCTATTTTCAATCTCCATTTAAAGTGTTCTGAATGTGTCAGCATAAAAAATAAAAAAAGCACAGTATGTATAGTATTATAGCTGACCTGGTAGGATGGCTCTTCATTCCTTTGTCCGGTCTTATTTTTTCATCGTCTCTTCCTTTTCCTTGGCCAGACTTCTAATAAACAAATAAAAAGTGAGCAAAATGACACAATACAACAAGGCAGCTGTGTTCAAGACATTAAAAAGGAATTCTAACCAAATTTCACAACAAAAAAAACATTAAACATAATAGATCCACTATGGTGCCATCATTTTCATCCATTTGTTTTCCAAACACCATCATAGCGCATCTCAAAAGTATGCACCCCCCTTGGACAACATGCCATCATAATGGATTTAGTCATTGATTTTTGGCACATGTCTAAGTGAAAGATGAATCTGCAAGAAGTTCTAAATAAGGTATAAATATAAAACAGAAAAAGAAATCAGGCAAGCCTAGTTCAGCAGGCCTGCAATAGGAAATGTTGCCCTCATGAGATTCGAACCCAAGTCGCCCACGTGGAAGGTTGTCGTTAACCACTATACCACATTTGACAGGTGTCAGTATAGCCTCATGTCTACACCCTGAACATGTCCTCTTCTTCCCCGGGCCGTTTCAACAGCCATTTGGCCATTTGTGAATTATAATGATACAGCTAAACTGGCCAACGTTTCTTACTAAGTTTACCTCCACCACTATGTGTCTATGAACTGTATGGCGTTAGCCACTGGCCGTTTTAAAAGCGTATTTGCCAGCAATAGGCTTTACCAGTATCTACTTACTTACTGGAATAGTCATAAGAATTTAGCAATTTCTTTCGAGTCTGCCAAAGCCATTTCATGGCATAACGACATACTTTTTTTCGCCATTCGTGAATGACATTGATACAATAACTATCAATAAAACTAACGCAAACTTTTTCATAAAGTGGAAAGACGGGAGAATAGTAGAATCTACCAGAAATAGTGGCAATACTGTATAACCGTAAACCAGTGGTTCTTAATTCTCTCCTGGGGAACCCCAGCCATCTCACAGTTTAGTTCTAGTCCGGAACTAGCTCACCTGATTTAACAGGTAAGGGCTTATTAACTAGATGAAAAGTAGATTCAGGTGTGCTAGCTCTGGGATACATCTAATAGATGGAATGGTTGGGGTCCCCAGGAGAAGGTTAAAAACCACTGCCATAAACTAAATAGAAGAAATGTCGTTGCTCTCAATAGATTCGAACATATGTCTTCCACATGAGAGGCGCTGTCTTCAACCACTACGCCACAGCATTACATGTTTCAGCAGTCCCTTGACACCATCGAGCATTGTGTTAAACTGACTGATGTTTCTTATTAAGTTTACCGCCACCATAGTGTCTATGAATGGTATGGCTTTTGCCACTGGCCATATTAACAGCTAATTAGCCAGTAATAGGCTTACTAGTATTATTAACTTCCTAGGAATAATCATAAGACTTGAGCAATTGCAAGAGAGACTGAAGATGAACTCTTCCATGCCACAAACAGTCGCAATATAATCGTATACGGTTTTAGTGAAGGTTTACTATAACGTAACTACTGTATGTTGTAGCCAGCAAAGTTTTCATCTATACGGAATAATTCATAATGCGTACTTTGCTTTGCCTGTGAGGAGATCCGAACATGGGAGCTATAGATTACAGGTCCCCTTCCCAAACCACTACGTTGTTTAACAAGGGCTACTCTGTCAGTCAGTCACTCAGTGAGAGACATTCACACTTCTTAGCCGGCTCCGCTTACGCAGTGCGGAAAAAAAACTACCTGCATAAGTATTCACCCCCTTTGATCTCACACAACTAAATGAGCCGTGCTTATCAAGCAGAAATTTACTCAAATGTAAACGTCAGTAGTATATAAGAATCAACTTTGACATTAGTAAATTAGAAGACAGATGCGCTTTTGTTTAAGACCAAGGGTCCAGGTCGGTATGAGGGTTTATCATAGAAAAATGTAGTGAAGCATCCTTCACTGGTTCTCCCCTCAGCACACACTGACCCAGTCAGCATGAGAAAGTGAGTTTCACTCACCTGCACCCAGAGAGACACACTGTCAGTCTGGGGCATCGGTATTAGCATGGTGGGATCATCATTGGGGAAAACTAAAAACAAGCACAAATGCATAGACTTCCCTAGTACTGAATAGTGATGGTACCTCGTCACTGCAGAGAAACACTGATTGACACCCAGACTAGTCAATCAGACTAGTCTTACCTTCATTGTTTTGTCCGGGGAGATGGGGGAGAGGGAGGAACGGGACGAAGATCCTGTGTCCGAGTCCGATGACATGCCGCTCGCCCTCTTCCCCTGCCTGCTTTTCTCTTCCTTCATCCTCTCCTCTTCCTTCTTCCTCTTCTCTCTTTCTCCCTGAAGGTGTGAAGGGGGCAAAACAGGCCCCATGGGCTCCACATCAACAGCTTCTTCAGGTCCTCTTCTTCTGGTCTCCCCGGCTTTAGAAGTCCCCTTGTCTGCCCGCATGTCGCGCTCCTTCTCCACCCCCCTGTCAGTCTTCTCCATGGACGGCTTGTTCGGTGATGTGGGGACCGTGGGGTCCACCTGCTGTTTAGGACCTGAGACGAGGGCTCCCAATCCAAGGGATCTCAGGGATATAGCCTGTGGTTCTGGTGGTCCAACAGAAGAGGTCACCACCACTGACCCCTGCTGCTCAGGTTTGGGCGGGGACGTCATGGAGCCGGAGGAGGTGTCGGAGAACATACGGGGCTTCTTGTGGGAGATGGCGGGCGGAGAGGTGGTTGAGAGGAGGGACTTCTCTGTGTTGGCACCCTGGTCCTTAGCGGTCTCCTCTGACCTAAGCTGGGAGGACGCCGACATGAAGTCACGACCACGTTTCCACGGCGGAAGGCGACTTTCCTTCTCTTTCTCTGCCAGCTTCTCCGCCCTCTCCTTTTCAGCTGCCACCTTCACCATCATCTCCTTCTCTGCCAGTTGATTCTCTGCTGCCAGCTTCTCCTTCCTCTCCGCCTCTGCCGCCAGCTTCTCCTTCCTCTCCGCCTCTGCCGCCAGCTTCTCCTTCCTCTCCGCCTCTGCCGCCAGCTTCTCCTTCCTCTCCACCTCTGCCGCCAGCTTCTCCTTCTCCACCCTCTCCGCCTCTGCCGCCAGCTTCTCCACCCTCTTTGCCTCTGCCGCCAGCTTCTCCACCCTCTTTGCCTCTGCCGCCATCTTCTCCTTCTCCACCCTCTCCGCCTCTGCCGCCAGCTTCTCCACCCTCTCCGCCTCTGCCGCCAGCTTCAGC
>JACXGJ010012475.1:0-17843 GCA_016801105.1 Esox niger
CTGTTTTTATAGTTGTATACGTGTTAAGGTAGGACCCAGTCAGGCTGTTTTTATAGTTGTATACGTGTTAAGGTAGCACCCAGTCAGCCTGCCTTCGTAGCTATAAACATGTTGTTCTTAAAATAATAAGCTGCTATCGCTCTTTGTTCATATTAACTAGAAATGCACTGTAGGTCATTTGGTCACACTCAATATAGGCTCGTTCTAGTGAACAGAAATTACATGTTGCTTGGCATCAGTTAGTGACTAGTTGTTTTAAATTGCCCATGGGCTTTAACATTAGCCAGTGATTAATGCTGCTATTGCATCTAATGTTCCTGCAGTCATATAATTTCATGTGTAGATGCTAAATGTCTTTGGTTGGGGTTGGGTTTTATTCTCACTTATCTAATCATTAATATCCTGAGATCAATCAGATTGATCCAAAATATTAGTGTCGTTACTTTTGTATAAACTATATATATGAATGTTATCATTTCTTGGTAAAATATTTATTTCAAACACCTCATTATTGTATCAGAATATGGAAGATCACTAGAAATAATAAGGAAAATACAAGTGTTTTCTAGTTGTTTGTGATCCCAACACTTATGTTCATCCTCAATCCCAAGCCATTCTGCCTTCTCCTTCTTCCTTCAATGGATTTCCAATAAATAAAAAATATTAATAGATAAACCGAAAACATTCTGGGTAACTTTTGCCGAGATACTGTGAGTGCATTTTTTGTATTATTTCTGCAAGTGGTTAACACTTCTTTATTCATGAGTTTCTTTTGTCTATTGTTTTTCTTTTCAAGTTATTAATAGTGTTAGCTTCAGAAATGTATTTTCGGTTTTTCAAAATTTGTATCATCTTGTAAACCTCAGTTGAACATATCCGGTCTTAAACCCATTGATATAGGTGATATGGTACAAGGGAGACAAAAAGCGAGACATGATGTGTATTGAACTTACATGTTGTAGGCAAACGGATGCATTGAGGTATGTAGGTATTTATGATAAAGAAAGATGTCTCATGTAGAGTGTAAACAAAAGGAACTAAAGGCGTCCCCTGAAATATGTTTAATTCCAGCGATCATACGCAGCTGTAACACCTTAACAGCAACGCTCAAACTGGCTTCTACGGGTTCTTAGGAATCAATCTGTAACCTAAATCTTCAACTGATTCACTCCTGAAACTCCTACGGGCCTGTCGACCTCTTAGAAAATAAAGAATTGATTAGAATGAAGATGTGCTTGGTTCCTGGAGGACATAGCGAAAGTCAACAAGTAAAACAGTTCTCATTCCAGAAGCAGGGATGTGGGATTGAAGATGAGTAATGTCATCTTACTTGAACATCTCTTCAGCCTGTTAGGCAACCTCATCTTCATTGTCATGGTTTGGACATTTAGACAGAGATTTCCAAATGTTGGATCAGATCAGGAACTTAATGTAGCATTTCATGAAGTGATATCAAAGGCTGTGATATCAAAGGCTGTGTCGCCTAGCGTTTGGCCTTCACATTTTCCCCTGAGTTGTAAAAAGACTTGAAAGTTATCTAGATTTTCATATCTTCATACAGAACTTCTGAAATTCCAGTATATTCTGTAATGCAAACACTTAACACCTGGGGCACTATTCTGAATTTCCACTGAGCCTCTGTAATTTGAAGGCTATCCGTGTTGAAAAATACTTGGAAAATACCATTGGAAAATCTAGCTACACACTCAAACTTTATAGTTTCTGAAATCAACTATTTGTCTGGTGCACGTCCCAGCTCATGAAGTTATGCAAATAACTCAAAATTATTTTTTGTGAGATCACACAATATTTTTGTAACCTAACAAACTAACTATAAACATACAATTTAGAGCAGGTGTGGGCAATGGGTGTCATTATTGCTATTCTTTATAGCATTCTGAGCAATTCTGGCCTTTCTATGGTGTTTTCTGTTGAAAACATTGACTAAATCTGTATTCATAGTTTTTATACGTAGTTGTGAAGACCTATTTAAACAACCTGAAAACAAAAATTAATAAACGTAACTCATCACGAACATTCCTTTTTGATTACGGTCACAAATTTTCATGTTAAGGATCTTCAATTTGGGGAAATCTTAAAATATTTACAGCATTTTAACTGTTTTCTATTGTTGATACTTGTCCTTTGGAACATGCTTTTAGCATCAGGTTCAACATACATGTTGAAACATTCTGTAGTTAGCACCTGTTTCTCAGTACGTTTAGGAACATACTGAATTTAGTGCCAGCTTCTACACTGGTTTTGGAACATACTATAATTAGCCCTTGTTCTGTTTGTTATGGAAGTCCGTGTTTACAGCAAGTACCATGTGCCACCATGCTGCTGGAGATGTTAATCCACTACAGATTTGTACCATTTCTAACAGTTTAGAACTAATGTTTAATGTCACTATCTATAGGGTTTGCTTCTGATATATATGAGAAGCAACACACACACACACACACACACACACACATATATACATTCATACACACACATACATGCACACATACATGTGTGTGTGTGTGTGTGTGTGTTTGTGATTAAAATGATAGACATCTACTTGCTTTGTAAGTAGGAAACACTACTGATTTTGCAGGTTATCAAATACTTGTTCTCCCCACTGTACATATACATACATACATACATACATACATACATACACACACACACACACACACACACACACACACACACACACACACACACACACACACACACACACACACAAATACATACATACATACATACATACATACATACATACATACATACATACATACATACATACATACACATACATACATACATACATACAAATACATACATACATACATACAAATACATACATATGTGTGCGTATACATATACACATACAAATATATATATATAGTACAGTGGGGAGAACAAGTATTTGATACACTACTGATTTGCAGGTTTTCCTACTTACAAAGCAAGTAGATGTCTGTAATTTTCATCATGCAAAAATCCAGGAAATCACATTGTATGATTTTTAAATAATTAATTTACCTTTTATTGCATGACATAATTATTTGATACATTAGAAAAGCGGAACTTAATATTTGGTAATGAAACTTTTGTTTGCAATTACAGAGATCATACGTGTCCTGTAGTTCTTGACCTGGTTTGCACTCACTGCAGCAGGGATTTTGGCCCACTCCTCCAAACAAACCCTCTCTAGATCCTTCAGGTTTTGGGGCTGTTGCTGGGCAATATGGACTTTCAGATCCCTCTAAAGATTTTCTATTGGGTTCAGGTTTGGAGACTGGCTAGGCCTCTCCTGGACCTTCAGATGCTTCTTACGGAGCCATTCCTTAGTTGCCCTGGCTGTGTGTTTCGGGTCGTTGTCATGCTGGAAGACCCAGCCACGACCCATCTTCAATTCTCTTACTGAGGGAAGGAGGTTGTTGGCCAAGATCTCATGATACATGGCCCCATCCATCTTCCCCTTTATACAGTGCAGTCGTCCTGTCCCCTTTGCAGAAAAGCATCCCCAACGAATGATGTTTCCACCTCCATGCTTCACAGTTGGTGTTCTTGGGATTGTACTCATCCTTCTTCTTCCTCCAAACATGTTGAGTGGAGTTTAGACCCAAAAGCTCTATTTGTGTCTAATCAGACCACATGACCTTCTCCCATTCCTCCTCTGGATCATCCAGATGGTCATTGGCAAACTTCAGACGGGCCTGGATATGCGCTGGCTTGAGCAGGGGGACCTTGTGTGCGCTGCAAAATTTTAATCCATGACGGTGTAGTGTGTTACTAATGGTTTTCTTTGAGATGGTGGTCCCAGATCTCTTCAGGTCATTGACCAGGTCCTGCCGTGGTTAGGTCCTGCCTAACCCCAACATTTTCTAATAATTGCGCCAACAGTTGTTGCTTTCTCACCAAGCTGCTTGCCTATTGTCCTGTAGCCCATCCCAGCCTTGTGCAGGTCTACAATTTTATCCCTGATGTCCGTACACAGCTCTCTGGTCTTGGCCATTGTGGAGAGGCTGGAGTCTGTTTGATTAAGTGTGTGGACAGGTGTATTTTATACAGGTAACGAGTTCAAACAGTTGCAGTTAATACAGTTAATGAGTGGAGAACAGGAGGGCTTCTTAAAGAACAACTAACAGGTCTGTGAGAGCTGGAATTCTTACTGGTTGTTAAGTGATCAAATACTAATGTCATGCAATTAAATGCAAATTAATTATTTAAAAATCATACAATATGATTTTCTGGATTTCTGTTTTAGATTCAGTCTCTTACAGTTGAAGTGTACCTATGATAAAAATGACAGACCTCTACATGCTTTTTAAGTAGGAAAACCTGCTAAATCAGCAGTGTATCAAATACTTGTGTGTGTGTGTGCGTGTGCGTGTGCGTGTGTGCGTGCGTGTGCGTGAGAGAGAGAGTGTGTTTTTTTTATCATTAGGCTGGTAAAACTGTTTTCTAAAGTTGAATATCTAAGGGCTTATCTTATTTTTTTATATTTGATGAAGTCCCAACTTCTCTAAAAGCATCCTGTCTTAGCCTACTCTAATGGCACAACCTCTGCATTTGTGTCACAATGACATTTGACATGTTTGCATGCCAAAGTCTTTGTGTCCTTGCGATTGTCCTAATTGTGTCCTGCTGTTGTGTTATTAACCTAACTATTTGGATGCCTTCTCTCCCGTCACCCCTCCTTCCCGGAGCCTCCAGTCTGCTCAGAGGTCTAACCGTTGCAGTCTCTTCTCTGTATAATTCAGGGTTACATTCCACAAAGCAAATGGGAGATGGACACCTCTGATGCAAAACTCGGTAGGTATTCCTTTTGGTTTCAGATCTTACTAATGATCTTCACCAGGCAGACCTAGAAGAGGACTGACCATTCCTCAGGACCTTCTTCCTCTCCAGGTTTCTTTCTAGGTTCTAACCTTTTTAGGGTGTTTTCCTAGCCACTGTGATTCTACTGATGTTAAAATAATTCATGAAATACTTTTAATTAATTCATTACATTCATTATGTGCTAACAACTTGACTTTAGAAGATCCTTTCACTCAACATTGGAAAACATAAAGGTGAAAGTGTCAGTCTCCACCAAATTCTAGACTAAAAACACAGACGGTATTTAAACAGTAGGCCTCAATTGCTAATCCTGCATTCACAAAAACTATTTCTGGTAGAGCTAAGTGATATGAAAAGACATCTACAATATGTGATAACGTTTGACGCTTGATTGCTGAACAGACCTATACAGGTTCTGGGACAGTTGATAATTATTAGTTGCCCTACAACTAGTTTGATGACTTGCCACCAGGTCGTAATTCAACAATAACCCACAGCTATGCAGGTTACATAAAAAGAACACTTACACCATGCAGGTTACATAACAATAACCCATACGCCATGCAGGTTATACAGTCCCCTCCAAAAGTATTGTAATGGCAAAGCCAATTCTTCTGTTTTTGTTGGTCACTGAAGACATTTGGGTTTAAGATCAAAAGATGAGTATCAAACAAGAGTACAGAATTTCAGCTTTAATGTCCTGGTATTCAAATCTAGATGTGTTAAACAACATTTTTAAGGGAGCAGAAGAAACGGAACAAGGAGTAAATAACATTTAATATTTGGTGGCATGACCCTTGCTTGCAATAACTGCCTCAAGCCTTATTGACATCACCAAACTGTTGCATTCTTCATTTGTCATGCTATTCCAGGCTTTTAACGCAGCTTCTTACAGTTCTTGTTTGTTTCGTGGTGTTTCTCCCTTCAGTCTCCTTAAGGAGGTGAAATGCACGCTCTATTTGGTTAAGGTCAGGTGATTGACTTGGCCAGTCTAAAACCTTCCTTTTTTTCCACCCTGTTGAAGTCCTCTGTTTTGTTGGCCGTGTGCTTAAGGTCATTGTCCTGCTGCATGATAAACTTCCTCCTGATTAGTTTCAATGCTTTTCTCCGTAAATTAGCAGACACAATGTTTCTGTACACTTCTGAATTCATTCTGCTGCTACCATCATCAGTTACATCATCAATAAATATAAATTAGCCTGTTCCAGAAGCAGCCATGCACGCCCAAGCCATGACATTACTTCCATCATGCTTCACAGATGAGCTTGTACGTTTTGGATCATAAGCAATTCCTTTCTTTTTCCACACTTTGGCCTTTCCATCACCTTGTTAGAGATTAATCTTGGTCTCATCAGTCCAAAAGATTGTGTTCCAGAACTTTTGCGGCTCATCTCTGTACTAATTTCAATCTAGCCTTCCGATTCTTACTGCTGATGAGTGGTTGCATCTTGTGGTGTGGCCTGTATATTTCTGCTGTCTGAGTCTTTTTCGAACAGTGGTTTGTGGTAACTTCACCCCTGCACTGTGGAGGCGTTGGTGTTGTCATTAACTGATGTTTTGGTTTTTTTCTCACGATATTGCTGTCATCATCTACTGTTGTTTTCCTTGGCCGACCTGTGCGATGTCTGTTGCTCAGTACACCAGTAGTTTCTTTCTTTTTCAGGACATTTTAAATTGTTGTACTTGCTAAGCCCAATGTTTGTCCAATGGCTCTGGTCGATTTTCCTTCTTTTCTCAGCTTGACATTGGCTTGCTTTTCTCCCATAGACAACTCTCTAGTCTTCATGTTGTTTTATCCCCTTTAACAAGAAATGCAGTCTTTATAGGTTTAAACCAAGGATACAAATTTAGACTAGTCATGCAGAGCTATTTGTTTGAACAATCAACCTAAAAGGCAACACCTGGGCAACAAGAATCATCTGTCAGTATGTTCCATTAGTTTTGCTCTCTTGAAAAATGGGTGGATCCAAACAAAGGGTGGTATGTCCTGAGTTGTTTAACACATCTAGATGTGAGTACCAGGAAATGAAAGCTGAAATTCTGAACTCTTGTCTCATACTCATTTAACAATAACCCATACGCCATGCAGGTTATTTAACATTCCCTTAAGCAATACAATTGTTGTTTTAACAGAAACCAATGTACAATACAGGTTAGTTAAGAATAACCCATACGCAATGCAGGTTATTTAACATTAACCCATATACAGTCATATACAGGTTATTTAACAATAACCCATAAACAGTAATGTGCATGTTATTTAACAGTAACCCATGTACAGTAATATACAGGTTATTTAAACAGTAACCCTTATACAGAAATATACTGGTTATTTCACAGTAACAGATAACCTGTATTCTGTATGGGTTATTGTTGAATAACTTGTATTGTGTATTCAACAATAACCCATACACAATTCAGGTTAATCACAATAACCCATGCACAATACAATACAGGTTATTTAACAATTACCCAGACACAATACAATACAGCTTATTTAACAGTTGTCCATGCTCATTATACAATACAACGTATTGTATTGTATATCGTATTGTATAAGGGTTAACAATAGCCCTTATACAATACCTTTATCAACATTTTTCAATAACCAATATACTACAGGTTTGTCAGTTTTGTATTCCATACGCAGCTGTTGCTAAATTCTCTAAGTGCTTTTTACCATGCCCTGACAACCATCCAATTGAATACTGAAATGGTTCTAAATTGGTTGAACATGGAATTACAGAACATTTCTCAGTGGCAATCCAAATGTGTCAAAAACATTGTAGTAGCTAGAATCATATTTCTTATTTGGTGAGGTGACATTGTCAGTTTCCCTTGCAGACAAGCTGGATGGCCTGATGATGGGGGGGAAGAGGAAGAGGGAGGGACAGGACATGACCGGCATGGATGATTTTCTTCAGTTGCCAGACGACTATGACACCCGGCACTCAGAGCCGGGCAAGAAGAGGGTAAAGTGGCCCAGTCTTACCTGTTTCTGACCATTAAATATTATGACATTTCATGAACCAACTTCATCCCATATCAATGCTATTTGTTTGTAACCTTTATTCATCTCTGCAATGACAGCCTAACTGACTGTAGAATATAGATTGCAGACCATGAAATGTGACTGTTTGGACTCCTGTACATCTGTATCTCAAGACATCTGGAGAATTTAATTTCTGGAACAGGCTGATTTACTGGATACATGTGGTTTTTAATTGCGCTCCCACAATGTTATTTTGCAAAATGAATTTGAATATTTGATTTGCTATGTCTAAACCCCTAGCTTGCATCAGTAACATGCTAACTCTGTGTCACTACTGCTCATGACCCCTGCTGGACGTTTTCCTTCCTGTCCTCTAGGTTCGCTGGGCAGACCTCGAAGAACAAAAGGACGCTGAACGCAAGCGCGATATTGGCTTTGTTGTGGGTCAGACCGACTGGGAAAAAATTACAGACCAGACGGGACAAATAGCTCAGAGAGCTCTCAACCGGACTAAGTATTTCTAAGAACAGAATATCACTCCTGCCCCTGCTTCTTGATTTATAGGTATATCCATTTATTTTTTTAATAATGATGTGATAAAATATTGCCATGTTTTGTGGTGTATGAGAGTGGCAGTTGTCGTGACGTCATTGTTTATTATAGTTAAGACACAGTGTTGATAGTTATTTTAAAAACTTTGGAAGGGGCCAGTCTCACCGTTTTTTATTTATTTTTACTTTTTATATATCCATGGTTTCATTAGATAGCCCAGTGATTAAAAAGTAGGAGAGCTTGTGATAGAATAATTTATTAACATTTCCATGGGAAGGCAGCAACTTAGACAACTAGCCTGCCACATCTAATTGCTAATTTGACTGGAACTTGAGAATTTTTTTATGTGAAAGATAATAGCAATTTACTTAAATATGGATTGAGATAGGCTTCCAGTTCAACTGTCACATTTGTGTAACGTTTTAAAAAAGCACTTTCATTAGTATGTTTACATAATTTGGACATGGAATATATTATGTTGTTGTAAAATTGTATTTAAATTATAATTGAACAGAAATTATGGTTTTCCCTTTCGATTAATGACCTATGTTTTAATCAGTTTTGTTTTTTCCTCTAGGTCTGCAGACTGAATATTTCTCCACAAAAATAACTCATCAGGACTACAGTTCCACTTGTCAATAGCTGTTTTTCCATTAGTAGAATATGTAAAAATGCTTTGTCTTGTGTTGAAGACATTCTTGATGTTTGTTTAGAATATTTTGTTTTCCTTCATTCTATGCATTTGAGGGTAAACTATTGCATCAGTTTAGCGTTGCTTCTCATTTTATACTGTACAAGCTGTAATGCCTACCTGTATGTTAGCACTGTGGCTTATTATGAGACCTAAACTCATGAAACAATAAAGGTTACAAACAAAAACCAATGAACTTGGAGAGTCTTGTATGAGTGGTCGTATGGGCTAAGCCAAGACCAGTCTTCTGTGATATCTGTTTTCTCTGGACCACATACATATATTGTAGTAACTTAAAAATACAAGACATTTTGTATTAGTGCTCCCATGTGGCAAAGCGATCTATGGCGATCTTTCAGAGTGCCAAGTTGGCCACCACTGTTCTGGTTTGAACCTTGTCTGTGATGGTTTCTGCTGAGTAGTTGCAAAGCCTCTTGGGCAATGCAAATTGGCCAGCATTGCGATGGAAGGCATTGCCAAGTAGGATTGTCCTGGTCTCATTGCTCTCAGCATTTTTTTCAGGCTGCAAAGCCAGCAGTGGTTCTCAGGTGAGTGAGCGTACTCATACACCTTGACCCATTAGAAGTTCTGGTTGGATGAGCTGTGCAGGGGATAAAGCTGAATAATTTGGCACAAGTTCCTTTTGGGTTGTTGCCATGAGACCAGGCTTTTGATAATATTAGTTTTGTCTGATGAATACAAAATGCTAAATATTTCAAAGTTATGAACATTTTGATTATTTGACTCAACCTCCATACTGGTGTTTGTATGTCTGAAGTCCTGCTTTTTTTAACAAGATATATGTAGCCTAGGTAAGTGGTGTAATGGTAGCCAATAGATTTTTTTGTTGAAAGCCTGGGCCAGGTGTCAGGCTTTGGGTATTGACAACTGTCCTCCACATTGCCTGTCATTTGCAGGGAGGCTTTTCAATGCATGCTATTGACAGAGTAAAACAAAAAGAAATTAGTGGTCAATAAAAGCACATTGAATCACTTCATTATCTATAATTAGATTTTAATTCAGTATCTGTCACATTACATTCCAAATTGAATTCCCAATTTACAGTACAGTATGGACTTTGTGCTGTTAATGTAATTAAAATAATTGTTTTACAACTTGAATAATAGTTATACCGCATCCTTTTTACATAAAATGCAACCACAGTACCAATTGTACCTTAAAGAATAATTTCTATAACTTTCTTACTTAATCAAATGTTGGGTTATCATAATTTTTGTTTGCTGTACAGTTATGTCCCCTTTAGTATGGCTCACAATGCAACCCTAAATATCAATCCTTGATTCAAAAAAAGAATCTAGTTGGCAATGACTTGTATTGCCAGCCCATGCGTGCCACTTTGTTTTTGTATTCTTCTCAAAATTATTCATTTCAATTGCTAATTTGATTGGAATACATTGACTCTGAGACAGCTATAATCAGTTTTCTTTCTGGAAAAGTTTAATCTGAGATTTTGATGCAGTTCTATGATCATCATTGATCATTAACTTGATCAATTCCAATAATCTGAATTATGTAGTTGTGTTCTATACTGTACCAAGTTTACTTTAGCTCAAAGATTGGTTCTAATCCACACACAAGATGTGTCCGCAACAAAGACTGGTTCAAATCTACAGATGAGTTATTTACAACATGGACTGGTTCTACTCAACCAACAAGACCTGTCCACAGGAAAGACTGATTCTGATCTGCAGATTACTTGTTTACAACAAGGACTGGTTCTAATCAACAGACAAGACCTGTCCACAGGAAAGTGGTTCTAATCTTCAGACTACCTGTTTAAATCACAGACTGGTTATAATCTACAGACAAAATCTGTCCTCAAGAACGACTGGTTATAATCTTCAGACATTCATACAGTACTTAAATAGCTGGTCAGTACGTGAGCCCCTATCCTAAACATAAGCTTTTCCGGAAAATGCATTTTGTGCACAAGATGACTCTGCTGAAACCATTTTAATAATCCCCAGATGTGGCTGGCTTTGAAGATTTTCTGAGAACAAGCCTGTTGAAGACCTGATTTGATTGACATATGCATTATGGATCTACTGTATCTGATATGGGACTTAAACTTCCTGTGAAATGTCTGGAACTTTAAGCAGAGACTCCAAGGTGAGAATGTTGTTTAATTGCTTGAAGAAAAGCTGATTCCGTGAAGTACAGTCCCCTCTAAAAGTATTGGAACGGCAAGGCAAATTCCTTTGTTTTTGTTGGTAACTGAAGACATTTGGGTTTAAGATCAAAAGATAAGTATGAGACAAGAGTTCAGAATTTCATCTTTCATTTCTTGGTATTCACATCTTGATGTGTTAAACAACTTAGGACATATCACCGTTTGGATTAAAACACAGCATTTTTAGGTGAGCAAAGGAAAAGGAACATCCATCCATCGTCAACCGCTTATCCTGCTTACAGTGTTGCAGGGGGCTGGAGCCAATCCCAGCTGACATAGGTAGAAAGACGGGGTAATTTTAAAGTAAATAACTATTAACATTTGGTGGCATAACCCTTGCTTGCATTAACTGCCTCAAGCCTGCGACCCATCGACATCACCAAACTGTTGCATTCTTCATTTGTGATGCTATTCCAGGCTTTTGCTGCCGCTTCTTTCAGTTCTTTGTTTCCGGGTGTTTCTCCCGTCAGTCTCCAGTGCTCTACTACTTTGCAAATTTCAATCTAGCCTTTCGATTCTTACTACTGATGAGTGGTTTGCATCTTGTGGTGTGGCCTCTATATTTCTGCTCTCTGAGTCTTCTTTGAACAGTGGTTTGTGATACCTTCACCCCTGCACTGTGGAGGTCATTGGTGATGTCATTAACTGATGTTTTGGGAGTTTTCTCACGATATTGCTGTCATCAACTACTGTTATTTTCCTTGGCCAACCTGTGTGACATCTGTTGCTCAGTACACCAGTAGTTTCTTTCTTTTTCAGGACGTTCCAAATTGTTGTGCTTGCTATGCCCAATGTTTGTCCAATGGCTCTGGTCAATTATCCTTAATTTCTCAGCTTGACTTTTGCTTGCTTTTCTCCCATAGACTGCTCTCTGGTCTTCATGTTGGTTTATCCTCTATAACAAGAAATGCAGTCTTTATAGGTTTAAACCAAGGATGGGAACTTAGACTAGTCATGCAGAGCTATTTAATGTTTGAACAATCAACCTAAAAGGCAGAACCTGGGCAACAAGAAACATCTGTCAGTCAGATGTTCCAATAGTTTTGCTCTCTTGAAAAATGGGTGGGTTCAAACAAAGAGTGGTATGTCCTGAGTTGTTCAACACATCTAGATGTGAGTAACAGGAAATGAAAGCTGAAATTCTGAACTCTTGTCTCATACCCATACAGTGAAGAACATAAACAAAGGGATTTGCCATGCCATTCCAATACTTTTGGAGGGGACTGTAATTGTTGATTACTAAATGTTTTAAATACTAGATTACCAGGCTGCCCTAAAGACCATTGTTAAATATCAATACCCGAAAGCTAAAGGATATTCTGAATTTCTTTTAAGAGTGAAAAGGCATTGTTTTATACAGTATTTCAATTGTTTTATTTATACATGTAACATCAGTTGAAATAAATCTTATTTATAAGGAAAAATCAAAAGAAACTCATGTTTGCTTAAATTCATAGTGATTTCGCAAAAAACTTTGAAAATAAAGACTTCTTTGTTTTGCTGTACAGAACATCTAAGAAAGAATTGTGACGAGTAATGGTAAAGGTGATAGCCATGGTAAATTGAAAGAGGACAGCCATTGTATATTAAAGAATTTGTTCTTGTGTGGCTTCTTTAATTTTTGTCTCTGTCTAGATTCTTTGGAAGTGTGTTCCCCTCCTGTGCATTGGAAAAACTGTTTGTCAATTGAATCATACCATTTTTACATCTCCTCAGGAATTTAGTTGTCCGGAAATATTTGGACACTTGACCCAATTTTCCAAATGTTTGCTGTATGCCACCGCAATGAATTGGAAATGAAAAACTGAAATTCAGTTGAAGTTCAGACTTGGCTTTAAATCAAGAGGTAAAACTAAAATATAGTATGAAACATAAAATAATGGCCACCATATTCATACACAGTCCCCTTATTTTAGGGGCTCAAATGTAATAAAAAAAAATAGCACAATCATAAAGGTTCATTTTAAAATCTTTGTCAAGAATCAATTGCAGTCAAAGACTGCTTGAAGTCAGGATCACCAAACGCTTGGTTTCCTCCGTGATGCTTTGCCAGGCCTTTACTGCTTCTAAAAGACTTTCTGCCTTAAGTTTTGTCTTCAGCAAGTGAAATGCAGGCTGGATCAGGTTGAGATCAGGTGATTGCCTCGGCCATTGCAGAATATTCCATTTGTTTGCCTTTAAAAACTGCTGGGTTTTTAGAGTTTAAACTGGCCTTTCTATTCTTGAGGCTTTTCAAAGGTGCACATCTTGTGGTGAACCCTCTGTATTTGTTGTCAGGAAGTTTTCTCTTTATAGTAGTCTTGGATAATTATATGCCTCCCTCCTGCAGAGAGAGTTCTTCACTTGGCTGGAAGTTGTGAAGGGCTTTTTCTGTACCACAAAGGATCCTATGATCAACCACCATTGTTTCCTACTGTGGAGGTCCAGGCCTTTTTGTGTTGCAGAGCTCACCAGTGCGTTTTTTTCTAAGAATATACCAATCTGTTGATTTGGCCACTCCTAAAGTTCCAGCTCTCTCTGTTTTGCAGTCTAAGGATGGCCTGTTTCACTTGCATTGAGAGCTCCTTTAAACGCATGTTGTGGGGTCGAAGAAACAGCTTCCAAATGTGAATGCCGCAACTAGAGTTAACTTCAGTCCTTTTGCTTGCTTAATTGATGAAGAAATAACGAAGGAATGGCCCAGACCGGTCCATGAAACAGCTTTTTGTCCCTTGATAAAGATTGGGCTACATACAGCTCTGGGTGACCACTGCACCCTTTTCTTTCCAAAACATTTGTTAAGAAAGGTTTTGATGGAGGAACAGTGTTCAATTTGCAGTGGTCTCTTAATTTTAACCCATCTGTTCCTCACTCAAAACTTTCCATTTTCTTTAGAAAGGAAAGAATAGGGTGCTGTGGTCTCTTAATTTTTTATGGAGCTGTATTAAAGAGCTGTAAACCCTTCCTTCAATTTGGATGTGAATAACCATACAATCTGGGAGATTGCACTTTAAGCTCATTCATTATAACTTGGTTATGTTTTTTGGGGTCTGTCACCGATTATTACCAGACCTAACTGTAATTGCCATGTTATAATTGTAGACATACAAACTTTTACTGAGGCCTCTTGTATTATTGCTATTTTAATCTAATTGATAAAAATAGATCTAGTTGTCAGTCTGCTTGCTTCAAAGTGCTATATATATATATATATATATATATATATATATATATATATATATATATATATATATATAGTATTTTATATATATAAAAATATATATAAAAATACTAAAATAAGTATTTGGTCACCAACAAACAAGCAAGATTTCTGGTTCTCACAGACCTGTAACTTATTCTTTAAGAGGATTCTCTGTCCTCCAAACGTTACCTATATAAATGGCACCTGTTTTAACTTGTTATCAGTATAAAAGACACCTGTCCACGACCTCAAACAGTCACACTCCAAACTCCACTATGGCCAAGGTCAAAGATCTGTCAAAGGACACCAGCTGTCAGAGGACACCAGAAACAAAATTGAAAACCTGCACCAGGCTGGGAAGACTGAATCTGTTTTAGGTAAGCAGCTTGGTGTGAAGAAATCAACTGTGGGAGCAATTATAAGAAAATGGAAGACATACATGACCACCGATAATCTCCCTCGATCCGGGGCTCCACACAAGATCTCACCCCGTGGGGTCAAAATTATCACAAGAACGGTGGGCAAAAATCCCAGAACCACACGGGGGGGACCTAGTGAATGATCTGCAGAGAGCTGGGACCAAAGTAACAAAGACTACCATCAGTAACACACTACGCCGCCAGGGACTCAAATCCTGCAGTGCCAGACGTGTCCCCCTGCTTAAGCCAGTACATGTCCAGGCCCGTCTTAGGTTTGCTAGAGAACATTTGGATGATCCTGAAGAAGATTGGGAGAATGTCATATGGTCAGATGAAACCAAAATATAATTTTTGGTAAAACTCAACTCGTTGTGTTTGGAGGAGAAAGAATGCAGAGTTGCATCCAAAGAACACCACACCTACTGTAAAGCATGGGGGTGGAAACATCATGCTTTGGGGCTGTTTTTCTGTAAAGGGACCAGGATGACTGATCCGTGTAAAGGAAAGAATGAATGGGGCCATGTATCGTGAGATTTTGAGTGAAAATCTCCTTCCATCAGCAAGGGCATTGAAGATGAAACGTGGCTGGGTCTTTCAGCATGACATTGATCCCAGACACACCGCCCGGGCAATGAAGGGGTGGCTTCGTAAGAAGCATTTCAAGGTCCTGGAGTGGCCTAGCCAGTCACCAGATCTCAACCCCATAGAATGTCTTTGGAGGGAGTTGAAAGTCTGTGTTGCCCAGCGACAGCCCCAAAACATCACTGATCTAGAGGAGATCTGCATGGAGGAATGGGCCAAAAGTGTGTGAAAACCTTGTGGAGACTTACAGAAAACGTTTGACCTCTGTCATTGCCAACAAAGGGTATATAACAAAGTATTGAGATTAACTTTTGTTAATGACCAAATACTTATTTTCCACCATAGTTTACCAATAAATAAAATGTGATTTTCTGGAGAGAAAAAAATCAAAATTTTGTCTTTCATTGTTGAAGTGTGCCTATGATGAAAATTACAGGCCTCTCTCATTTTTTAAGTGGGAGAACTTGCAAAATTGGTGGCTGACTAAATACTTTTTTGCCCCACTGTATAATACATATATATATATATATATATATATGTGTGTGTGTGTGTATATATATCTTCTTTACTGTCTTTTTTCCACTGACTTTCCTTTAACCAATTCACTTTTGTTATTTTGAACTTTTGAACTGAATGAATATCTTATATATTGTGCTGCCTGTAAATGCAAACTAGGAGTCTAATTTAGTGCCTCTTCCTTTTACTTCTGAAGAGTTTAGAAGGCAGGTTATTTAGAAAATCCAAATGACGAAAGTCCTATGTTGTGATAGGACTTCTGAATTCAGCAGGTATATCACTGTCCAGTTTACAGATTACTTTATAGATGGCTTTCTTCCAGGAGGAATCAGAGTCTCTGGCCAGCGAGATGGCTATGTAAAACTCTTGTAGTGTGATCTCTGCAACTTCAAGGAACCTGTCAGGAACCTGTAGATCAAAAGCACAATCTATAAGAAACTGAGAGGAGCAGTCTCAATTACTAACATCAGGTCGCTGTGATTTTTAATTAAGAAACAGATTGGCTCTAATGGTAACTACTAATGTTTGTCATCTTTATAGATTGAAACTACATAAAGTACTGGAAGACATCCACCAACACAATGTAATGCTACTGAGAATATATTATATTGGTGTGAAAGAGCTGCCAGCAGTAGCTAATAGACAGTTCAACACAAAGCATGTACTATATCGAGACAGACGTCATTTTGACATGAACCGTGTACTATATCGGGACAGACCAGTAATTTCGACATGAACCGTGTACTATATCGTTACAGACAAAATACATTTTGACATGAACCGTGTGCTATATTGGGACAGACACATCATGTCGACATGAACCGTGTACTATATCAGGACAGTAAACGGCTCTGCAGTATAGCCTGATTATAGTGGGGATACTGTAATCACAGAGGGGTTGTATCTGCAGCTGCAAGGGTTTACACTGCATGTGCAGTATGATGCAGAGGTGTACAGAATGTAAATGCAGTATAGTCAATATGTGTATAAGAGGTTATGTGAGTGGAATGTGTCACATGGAATGTTTTCTGATATAGAAAATACTTCTGTCACCTGGCTGACAGATGGGAGGTAAGTTGTATGTGCTTTTATGGCAAAACATTATTCCTTTACTGTGATGTAAAAAAAAAAATATTACATACACGTGTATGTGCTTGTGGATATGTATGTCTTTTCTAAATACCTTAAACTGGTATATGTCTAGTGTTTTGCGAGAGCCAAGATCACAATGCTAGAAATGTTTCTGGCATGGAGGGCACTAACTGAGATTGGGCTCCCGTGTCTAGCAAAGTGAGGAAATGTGAAAATGTATGGATTTTTATGTAATCTTTCAAAATGTTAATTGACTTTAAAGAAAATGCCACCCCCAAAACAGTCCTATGACATACCAGTATAAAGTGCAGACCGGTAGTATATTGCCAGTGACTGAAGTTAATTGGTTTGGTTCGGCAGGTTTTGGGTGTCCCAACCCCATTAAAGCCCTGTTGTGCTGCCAAGCATGAACAGTATGTTGTGCCAAAGATTTGGATTAATCCTGCCACCCAACCACCACAACTTCCCTGGGTGGATATCTGATCTAACCAGTATGTTCTGGGTTGGATATCTGATCTAACCAGTATGTTCTGGGTGGATATCTGCTCCAACCAGTGTGTTCTGGTTGGATATCTGATCTAACCAGTGTGTTTTTTGTGGATATCTGCTCCAACCAGTGTGTTCTGGGTGGATATCTGCTCCAACCAGTATGTTCTGGGTGGATATCTGCTCTAACCAGTATGTTCGTAGTGGATATCTGCTCCAACCAGTGTGTTTTGGGTGGATATCTGCTCCAACCAGTGTGTTTTGGGTGGATATCTGCTCCAACCAGTGTGTTTTGGGTGGATATCTGC